>JAWQFY010001183.1:0-12958 GCA_037055185.1 Capillidium rhysosporum
AATATATTAAAAATAATATATTAAATTTTTGGAAATTTTTATTTTCCTAAATTTTTTTTTTTAATATTTAAATATATATAAATATATAAAATTTTAAGGGTGTGTAGCACTTTTGAAAGTAGCGTTCACCCTTTAAAATTTTTAAAATTTTAATAATTTTTAGTAGAGTGCACCAAATATTATATAATTTTCAATATATGAAAAGTAAATAAATATAATTAAAAATATTTATTTTTAGCTAATTTTATTAGTTTAATTTATTTTTATTTAATTTTTAAAATTGAAATCAGCTATTTTTGAAAGTAGCTGATTGCCTATTTAAATACATAAGTTTTTTTTTCTATTATATAAAAAAAGCAAAATATAATACTTATAAACTATTTTTTTAAATAATTTTTAATTAAGTTAAAAATAGCTATATAATTAATATTTGTAATTCTAATCTAACTAATATATATTTATTTTATCTTTATAATAAAACTATAAAAATACTATATTTATTAAATTAGCTAAAATAAAAATAAAAGTATATTTTTATAATTTTGTTAAATTATATTTAGTATTTTATAAAATAATATATTATAAAGTTATATACTTTTTTTCTAAATATAGTAAAGAAAATAAAATAAAATTAAATATTTTAAAAAAAAGTCTAAAAAATATTTACTTAGCTATATTAAATAAGTTAAGCTAGTATTTTAAATATTTTAAAATTTAGTATAGTATATATATATATATTAATTACTATAGTTTTAATATTTATTTTAACTATAAACATACTAAATATTGTAAATTTTATTTAATTATATATATATATATATAAAGCTTAGTTATTTTTTAATTTATATTAGCTAACTTTATTTTAATATATTAATACTTAAATTTTTTTAATTTAAAAATATATAATAGTTTTTATTAAATTAAAAGTACTTTTAAACTTAAATTTTTTATTTTATTATATAAAAGTATTTTAAAAGCTAAAAAATAAATGTTTATAAAGTAGTTAATATTTTAAAGTATAAAAATTAAAATTAAACTAAAATTAAAAATAAAACTTTATAACAATTTAATATATTATTTTTACTATATTAAATTATAAAATTTTACTTTATAAATTATAAAATACTATATTTAATATTTATTAAGTAGGTATAATAATATAAAAATAAACTAATAGCTATAAAAATTAACTATATTTATAACTATAAGCTATAAATATTAAATATATATTAAAAAACTATACTATTATATAATATATTTTAATAGTTAAAAATATAATATAAAAATAAATATTTAACTTTTGTTATAAGTAAATATAAAAAACATAAAATAAATATATAATTATTTTTAATATATTTACTATATAAGTATATTTATACTTAGTTTAAATAAATTAAAAAATTATTTAAAATCTTAAAATAACTAAACTGTTAGCTTAACTTACTTAGCTTTATTAAATAAATTTAATTTAAATATAATTTTAAATATTTCAAACTTTTTATTTTACTATACTTAAAAAGTTATACAACTTTATTATATATAAAACTATAAATATTATATAGTTATAAAGCTATACTTTAATTTTTTTACAGTTTTATAATAAAGCAATAAAATTAAAAAAAAATTAAAAAAATTAAAGTTTGTATATTATATTATATTATTAAAATAGTTTAGAAAAAAAGTTAGTTTAAAAAATTTATTTTAAAGTAAAAAATAGATTTAAAAAGTATATTATATATATATATATAACTTTAATAAGTATAATATCTTTATAACTTTATTATAAAGAAATTGTATATATTAGTTTAATTAAAATTTTAACTATTTTTAGTTATTAACTAAAAATATTAATATATATTTTTTTATATAATAGAAAAAGGAAGTGTTAATATAAATATAATTATATTAAGTATATTTAGTTTAATAAAGCTATAAAAGTTTAAAAAAAGGCTAGTAAAGCTAACTTAAAAAAATATATATATAGTTAAAAATTATAATAAAGTAGTTTTAGCTTAAAATTTATAGCTAAAGGTTATAAAATATAAATTTAAGTATTAGAAAAATATTTTAATATAAATGTATCTCTTTTTAAAATTACTAAAATAAAAAATTTTTTAAATTATATATAACTACTATTAAAATTTTTACTTTAGCAATATAAATATAATATAAAATTTTAAATTAAATTTAATAAAATTAAATTTATACTAGGATTCAAAATTTAATATATTGTTTATTTTATTATAATAAGCAACTTTTCTTATTTAAGTTTTTTTCTTTAAAATTTTTAAATTTACGTTCTTTTAAATTAATTTTTTTTGAAAAGTTGTATTCTACCTAACTAAAATTTATAATTTAAAGTGATTTATTTTTATATATAAAAAGGATTAACTAATGTTTAAATATATTAAATATTATTTTAAAAAAAATATATAGTTGTTTTTAATTTTATATTTTTTACCACTTTTAATTTACTACTTTTTCTAAAACCAAATTTAATAATCGGATAAAATATTAACGGGTTAATATACTATTTTTTATAGTTTAACTTACTATTTTTATTTTTTAATAGTTTTCATTTTGACAGCATATAGTTATAACATTTAGTTCATTAGTTCATTTCGAATAGGGAACCAACCTACGCCTTTAATTTAATAGTACTTCTTTCCATCTACACTACCCGCCTTTATACATATGGATTTTTTCCTAGTTCATTGTAGTAAATTTCAGTTATGTGTTAGTTACCTAATTTTTGGAAAATGCCTACATTTAAACTAAGTTTAAAAGCAATCTTAATTTTTACCACTTTTGTTGCTTTAAGGTGTACATATCCCCAACCTTTGTTTTAAATCGGTCTAGGTTTATAGACTTATAGATCACATGTATCTTGGAGGGAAAACGTTGTAAGAAGTCGATGGAACGGGTAGGCGTTTCAACTCGGACAATACTTAAAAGTACTTTTTTACTATAGCTGTTCAGTTTGCTTTTAAATCGCTACTGTTGACAGCATCGTTTTTAAAAACTGCGGAAAAATACCAATTCTAGTACACCTTTAAATATAAAATCGGTCGAAACAGATAACTAGAAACGGCGTTCTATTAGATACATATATATAAAAGTAAACTATCGACTAATACGAAACTATTCTATAAAACTATCCCCAACAACGGGAGTTTAAAGATAAAGATCAACTGTTATTTAAGTAGACCCCACATCCTAAAATTTACCGGTTTTAGTTAGAAGCTATATCAGGAAGACCGACTGTAAACAGCTCCTTTTTATTTAGGAAATAAAAATGTAGTGTGTAAAAGTAACGGCAACTTCCTAATTGAGATTTAAACTGGTATATTCTAAATGGAAGTAGTTTTGGGTTACACTTTTATTTAAAATAGGAACGGATGGTGTGGATAAAGTGATAGGCAACGGGGTGTTGGTGGAAAAAGTTGGAGTTGTTAGTTAGCTTAAAAATGAAGATACTTTAGTTGAAATGAGATCATCTACCCATCCACCTTTTTGGAGAATAAACTTTTAGATTCGTAAAATTGAACAAAAGTGTTACCAAACAGCGGGATGCTATCGATAAGTTTACTGCAACTACCAATTTAACTTTTACTTATAAAAGATGGGTGTTATCAAAGTTATCTATTTTATAAGTTTTATATATTAGTAGAATTCTATTTTAATTATATAATACATCATTATTTAAAATTATTCTTTTATTAATTCCTATTAAAGTTCTACAATATGACTTAGTTACTGTAATTTTAAGTACGTGTGGTGGTATCTATCTCTTCAATATATATCAGTATTAATCGTTAGTTAAATGTTATTAATAACTTTAAGTTTTTAGTTGTACGTGTAGTTAAATTTTAAACTTTTTTTTATAAATTTGTACCTATTAAATACATCCAACTTTATTCTTCTTATATAATCGATGATCTAATAACAACTTGAACAAGCTAATAAATTACTTTAGGTACAAGTGAAGTGTACCACAATCATATTGTATCTATAGCTTATGTATATATAAAAATTAACGGACGCTAATATTGATAAATTATTCCAATGCTACATTTATCTTTTTATGCTTCAATTACTATCAACTTTTCTATTGAACTAAAAATTGGAGTTAATTAAAATAAAATTAAGAAATGTATAAAAGAAACTATTTCTATATCTGTAGTATTTATAATTGATTCAATATCTTTAATGATCACTTTATTATAACTTATTTTAATCTCTAGATGATAATAGTACTATTCGTTGTTCTATACGTTTAGACGTTTGTTACAATTAATTTAATAAAAAGTAGTAGTTTTAAAATGATATAAATGTATTGAAAGATGTGGAATTGTAATTGAATAAAAGAAAATTGAATTTATAAACAATTGTATTTAATTTACCATTTAATATATATATATATATATAGATGTATATAAATAAGTAATTATTTTAATAAATTAAAAAAAGTAAGATATATAATTTGAATAAAATTTAAAGTTTTAATTAATAGATAAATAATCTACTTTTTAAATATTTATTTATTTTGTTTAATTATAATTACTACCGTTATTAAAATAATTTACTTATTCTATTTAATAAATTTTGACTAAATTTTAAAAAGGTTAATTCTTTTAAAAGTTTTATTTTATTTCGTAGTTATTTATTATATGTTATATTCATATTGATCTAAAAAGTTAATAAGTTAGAAGATATAAATAGTTCTGTATAACAAAACAGATTTTATTTATAAAACTTTACAATAAAATTCTAAATATATTTTATTACTTTACCAATTGAAATGATAGCTATACCTTTAGTAAAAATATAGTAGTATGTAATGCATAAAGTACTATGAATATTAATATTTAATTTAATTTAATATTTAAATAATATGTAATATATATAAAAATACTATTTCTTAATATAAATTTTGAAGTTGTTATAAATTAAAATAAAAATAGATTAATATTTTTAATTTTATTTAAATTTAAAAAATTATTAGTATTAGTATTAGTTTAAGTAATTATATAAAATATTAATTTATTTAATACAAGGATATAGTATACATATTTTTGTAATTTATAAGTAACTTTTATTTTCTGATACTTTAATAACAAAATAATCATTTTTTTTTATTTTAAAAAAGGTTGGTATCGTAACTAATTTAATAAAAATTTAAAAAAATATTTAAGCATAAATTAATTGAATAAAATTATATAGCATATAAACGTATATATTATTCTTATATATTTAAAATATATATACTTTTAATAAATTTACCCCTAAATTTTATATCTTTTAAAAAAAATTTGTATTATAAAATTGAGGTGCTGAACGTATTAAGTCAGCTGCTAAAAAAAGCTGACTGGAAAATAGTAAACTAAAAGAGGTGCAATTTATTAATAAAATAAAATAAAAGATTTTTAATTGTAATCGATTTCCTATTAAGTTTATAAAGAAACTAGGTACTCCTTTTCGAACTTATCACCTTAACTGCCGACTTAAGTAAATTTCGAAGTAGTAATAAAATGTATCTCAAATGATTTTATATCACAAGTGTAAGCAGCAGCTCATTTTCGAGTTGATGGTATACGAACTATCATAAGGTTTGCCTTCATTTTTAACGGAAACAGTACCAAAAGTTGGCGGGTAACCGGTATATAAAGCGTAAGTCGTTATTTAAAATTAATAGAGCAAAAAAATAAAATGAAATTCGCAACTTTAAGTTTAACTTTGTTAACGTTAGTAGCTGGTCAAAATGACCGTATTATCAACGGACAAGAATCAGCTGCGTTCAGTCACCCTTGGATGGTATCTTTACAGAAATCGGGAAGTCATTTCTGTGGTGCTTCACTGTTGGATAGTACCACCGTTCTAACCGCTGCCCATTGTTCGCAAACCACTCCTTCTGCGGTTACCGTCAACGTACATCGTCACGATTTACGTAAAACAGCTGCTTCCGAACAAGGTGCTAGTTTAACTGTAAAGAGGATTACTAGCCACCCTAGTTATTCCAGTTCCAACTTTTTATACGATGTTTCAGTTTGGAAACTTTCAGCTCCTATCCCTTCCAACATCCAAGTATCTTATATCACTTTAGATTCGGGTTCCTTAGGGAACCAAGAAGGGTTACAGACTATTGGTTTAGGATGGGGTCGTACCAATCCTAATAGTAACGCTTTATCACCCGTTTTACGTGAAGCAGTCCTCCCAGTTTACAACTTCGCTGCTTGTAACACTGCTTACGGTAATTTCCTTCAAACTCAACATCATATCTGTGCTGGGTACAAGGAAGGTTTAAGAAGTAAGTTTAATTATATTTTCATTTTTTATTAATCAAACTTTTTAGGCGCTTGTAACGGTGATTCTGGTTCTCCATTATTTATTAACGGTAACACTCAGGTTGGTGTTGCTAGTTTCGTATCTAGCAGTCAATGTCTCGCTAAAGAAGCTCCTACCGTTTACGCTAAAGTTGGTACTTATGTATCCTGGATTAAGCAACAACAAGCTCAACCTTAAATTTAATAAATGTATAACTTTTATTCTATTTTATTAATATAATTGTTATATAAAAAATAGATATATATATATATAGATATTATTGATATAATCGTAATAAATTAAACAATTAATTATTCAAACTAACTTTTTAATAGTGATGACGTATTACACTTAAATTTATTTTACTATTTTATTTCAACTGTTATACTACCAAGAGTTAATTAACATCATATTTAATATTTATCTGATCCATAATCACATTTTAAATATCAGATCTCATTTTAAATTTGAAACCATTTTTATATTTTCTCAGTAATTTCTTTTTAAGTCAAATAACATCTTAATAGACTATCGTTTATGATTGAATTTGAATCGGTTTAAGATGTTAGGAGTTAGTTTCAAATATCTGAATATAAATTTATTTTATAAAAATCAAGTTGGAACATAAATATTCTTTTTAAATTACTATCTAATTAGTTTCCATTTCGTTTTATTTTTAATTTATACTTTTGTAGAGATATTAAACTTTATATAAATTAAAATTATTAAAAACTTTATTTCTTTAAAATTACTATTTAACGTTAGTAACTAAAATTATTAATATAATTTATTAATTTTTTTTTTAAATATTTATTTAAATAAATTCTATATATACATATTAGGATTAATTACTAAAAATAAAAATAGTTCACTTTTAATTAATTATTTAAATACTTTCTTTATATTTACTATTCTAAAATAAAATCAATAAAATTATAGTTCCATTTAATTATAAAATAAAATAAATTTTAATTATTAATACTATTCGATAAATTTTAATATATTTTTTTCATAAATAGTTTTATATAAAATTAAGTTATACAATATATAATTTTTATTTCTAAGTAAGACTAAATAAAAAGTTTGTTAATTATAATTTTTATTAATAAATTTTAATAATATATGTGTATATTAACTCAGTTTTTCTAAATTATTTAGTATATAATTGAATAAGTTATTATATCTTTTTAGTATCTACTTATCTTTATATTTTAATAGTAGATATATAAATTTAAAAATAGCTATTTTTAATCAATATACAATCTAATTTAAGATAAAAGTATAGTTCTATTCAATAATTGACTTTACTAATTTATCAATAAATATTTTAATTAGAGTAGAATGTTGTTATTTATTAAAATATCTTTCACTTTTGTATAATTAGTTTACATCTTTAAATTATTAGTACCATATTAGTTTTAAATTTGATTTAATTAAAATACTTATGTTTAATCCTAAGCACTTAATACTATTATAAAGTTGTAATTAAATTAAATATTTTAATAAATTTATATTACTATTTTAAAAAAAAAAGATATATTTAATTTTTATTTAAATAAATAATAATAAAAAATGATAGGTAATAGTTATTAAAGAATTTAAATTTAAATATTTTTATAAAAAAAATTTAAAAATTTAATATTAAAACAGTAGTTCATAAATTAAATTAAATTAAATTAAATTTTATTATTTCGTTTATAACCAATAATTTTTAAAATAAAAGACTTAATTTGAACTAGAACTTAATTTACAATTTAATATTTATTTAACTTAATTAAGAGTACTAAAACTGTAGTTTAAATACTATTTAATTTTATCAACTAAAAATTTTAAGTTATAAATTCAATTTGGTTAATAAAAATTGAAACGTAGTGTATTTAATCGATACAATAGTAAATTGAATTAATTATGCAGTTTTACTAAGTTAAGAAATTAAATGTTGAATAAAAATTGTTTGCGTTAAAATTTATGCAACTTCAGCTATTTTCTGCATCTACTCGCTATTTGGCGGTTTTTATATACTAAATAAGAATTTAGTTTGGTGGTGGGTATAAAAATTTTGACTAAAATCATCAATAATTTAATTTAATTTAGTTTAGTTTCGTTTCGTTTTGTAGCGTTTCATTTCATTTCTTAAAAAAAATTATATTTTATAAAATAAAATTTAAAATAAAATATAAAAATATATAAAATTTAATTTAATTTAATTAAAATTATATTTTATAATAATTTAAATTATAATTCGTTTTAATAAAAGTAGATATATATATATTTTTTAATTTTTTAATTTTTAAAATAATTTTGCGTTAATTTACTTAATTTATAAAATAATAATTCTATTGCGGTCGATTACTATTTAAACTATTAAATAATAATAAACTAGAATTTAGTAAAAACAATATTTAATTTTGATGTGGGGAAACTACTAACCGTTTTCAATTTAGAATTAAGTAAGGTATCCACTCCTATAACGAACTAATCGTAATCAGAACTTAACTCCTAAAACTAAAATTTTAGAACCAAACTTTAGTATATAAATAGAAGTTGGTGGATAACAAATTAATTAAAACATCGTAACATTTATTAATATTTATTATAATAGTGTAAAGCCGTTCTGGTAAATAAGCTTTTATTAAATAAAAAGGTATTATAAATATAAATATAAATATAAATTAGAAGAAATGTTACATCAACCAAACCATCAACATCAACATCAACATCAACATCAACATCAATCAAATTGTACCGTTTACGAAATAGATGCGACAACCGTAACGACATTAAATTTACAATTAGAGTACAACCAACATATAACCGTTATTAAAGTATTATCTACTTTCACTTTATTACAGTTACATGCCGTACTTACCAACCTTTTCGATTTAGAAGGTGGTTTAGAAATGGAAAGTATTTTTTCAACTGAACCGATTTCGAAAGTAACTAAATTAAAGAACATCAAATATTTAAATATAATTGAACCACAACATCACGACGGTTGGTTAACTACCGTATGTCCTGGTGTATTCGTTTCCCATCCCCATCCACATGAACCGAATTACGAGCAATTTGAAATAGAACAAGTACGTAGTCAACATATGTTCAGTTTAGGGTTAGTACTTAATAAAACTACACCGTTACTTAATTACCAACGTCAAAATTGTCAAATATTAATCCGTTATATCGGTTGTAATCAAACACAACAACAGGAGATCGATTCGTTTTACGCTCCTTCTCAATTACCTAACTGTTGTCAGATGTGTTACGTATCCGATTGTCATTCTCAAGGTAAATGTGGTGCTTCTACAACTGAAATGTGTTGTAATTACTGTTTAGCACCTTCTAACCAAATCGGTTGGCAAGGTTTAAACTACAACCTTAAATTTGAAGAACAAGTTTATCAACTAGTTAATCAAACTTCAGCATTTTTATTACAGGAAAGAGATATTTTTCAACAAGCTTTAAGGATGAACCTTATAAATAACGAAAGGCAAGGACCTACCTTCCATTGCCAATGGGTTGAATCTACTGGAGAATCTTGCGCTTACTGTACGCAAGACTTTTTATAAATATCTGTACATTTTTGCATATAAAAAATAAACTTAATTAGTAAAAATAATAATAACTAAAATAATAATAATAATAATAATAATAATAATAATAATAATAATTAATATATTATATTTTTATTCAATTTTTAAAATAATATATATATTTTTTATTTCGAAAAACTTTTAATTAAAAACAAATCGTTAAATAAATATAAATAAATTTAATTGGTTTATAATCATTAATTATTGATAATTTAAAATTAAAAAATAATTCCTAATTTTATTTTATTTATTTATTTTTAAAGTGTTACTATATAATGTACAAATATTCATTTATTTTTATTTTCAATTCTATTAATTAATAGTAATAGTAATATTAATATTTTATCTTACTTTTAACTAATTTGAATTCTATTTTTTGATTTAAATCGATCTTAATCAATCACTTCCTTCTATCTTTAAAAATAATCTTAAAATTAGTTCCAATATGTTCGATCCAAGTTCTAGACTTTCACCCTAATAATTTTGTACGGTACAGTTGTTTAAATTGTACAACTGTTACTGGTAGCAGTCTAAACCGGAAGGATAAAGCTCCATTAAAAGAAAGCCACCTTTCGCTTACTTACAACTATATTCGTGTAGTTACTGTAGTTTACTCCTTATTCTAATTTATAAAACTTTATCATCGGGTGGTACTATTAATTTACATTTTATTTTTAAATAGGTGTTGTACTAAATGTAACTTTTGAAAGCTTTTGGTGGCTTTTCTATTATGTAACCGATTGAAACAATCTTTATTTAAGTTGTAAAAATATAATTTTTAATATAAAACTGTACAATAAAATAATTATATCAAAGTATTCGTTTATCTTTATTTATTTGTACAGGTATAGATAAACTTAAATATTATAAAATTAAATCTATTTTTTTTCATCCAAATTCAACTTTTAAATAAAATTTTAAGAAAATATAAATAATTATAAAATTGTTCAGTTAACAGGCACATTTTCAATTTCTTATCTAAGTATCCTATAGTTATCTTTTTTTAAATAAATTAGCTTATTCTGTTTATTTCACTTAGGTATAAAAATTAATTTTTATATTTATTTATTTTTTAAAAAAATACATATCTATTTAATAAAGTTTTAAATAAAATTAAATATATATATTAAAATATAAATAACCTACCTATAAAATTAAAATAATTTAAAAATTATACTAAATAGATTAAATAATAGTAAAGTTTATTTATTATTAAAATAAAATAAACTAATTATAGTTTAAGTTTAAATACTTGTACGTACTATTTTAAGTATATAAATAAGCTTTTTTTATTTTTATTATTATAAAAATAGTATAATTTTTTTAAGCTATCTATTTAAAGCTTTAAAAATTTATAAATTAATTATAATTTTATAAAGATTTTAAAAACTAGCTAATATAGCTAATAATATCTAGTTTTAAAAAAGTATACTCACTAATATAAAGTTAAAGCATAGATTAATCTACTTACAAAGTTAGTAAAAGGATAGTAAAATAATAATTAATACTAGTATATAGTTAATAATAATTTATTTTAAGTTTTTTTTTCCATTTTTTAGTATCATTTTATTTTACTATATATTAACTATATTATTTATATAATTAAAAATATTAAATTAGATAATTTTTAATAAAAATATAAATTTAGTATATTATTTATTTTTTATAATAGTAAGTAAAATTTATAAATTAAAAAAAGTATTTTAAACTATTTAAATTAATTTTCTTTATTACTAATATAGTAATTTTTTTAACTAAAATATATAATAATAAATATAATATCCTATATATTAGTATAAGTTATAGTTATTTAATAAGTTATTATTTAAAAAAAATATTTTATACCATTTTTTTAATTAAAAAATAATACTTAGTTTATAAAAGCTTTTATAATATATATATAATTTAATTAAAAAACTATATTAAAAATTATGAAAATATATTTAAAAATTATTATATAAGTTTAAACTAGTTTTTAATAAAGTAATAACTTATTTAAAAAAAATATTATTAATTTTTTACTAAAAAATAGTAAACTATCTTAATAAAAAGAATACTACTTAAAAAAAGTTTTATTAAAAAAAGTGTATATTATAGTTTAAATATATATATATATTTATAAATAATATATCAAGTTTTTAAAGTTAAAAACTAACTAACTATTAGCTAATAATAAAAATTATACTATTATTAAGTAAATAGTTTAAAATATTTAATTTTTATTATTATAAATAATTTTATTCTAATTTTATTATATACTATTTAAATTGAAATAAAATTTAAAACTACTTACTTTATTTAATACTTTTTAAAACTTAGTATTTATAAAGTTTTTTATTAAATATAATTATATTAAAAATATAATTTACTAAATTTATATTTAATAATTTTTTTTCCTATTAATAAAAAGTATAAACAATTATTTTTTAAATAATTTAATAAGTTAAAATACTTTATTAATATTAAAGTTAAATATAATATTAAAAAAATCATTAAATTTTAACTTAAGTATTAATAAATTAATACTATTACTTAATTTAATTAAGCTATAACTTAATAAATATCAAAATTATAAATTATAAAAGTATATATAACAATTTATTAAATATTAAATACACTATAATTTATTATTTAATATATATTTAAAATTTTAATATTTATATAAACTTTAATAATAATATTATTTTTTAATTTTTAATTATTTTTTAATAAAATTTAGTTATAAAGTAGTTAGTATTATATTATTATTATTATTATTAAAGTTTAAGCTAAATAAAATTTTATTAATAATATAAAATTATTATAAAAAATATTTATTTTTTATCTTTAATTTAAATTAATATTATTTACTACTATTTATAGTAATAAGTTTTAATTTTAATTAATATTTATGCTTTAAATATTTTTTATAATAAACTAAATTTTTAATAAAATAAATACTTTTTTTTTCTTTTCTTCTTTTTAACTTTTTTTTCTTTTTATTATTATTTTATAATTATTATTTTATTTATTATTTTATTTTATTTATTTTTTTATTATTTTTT
>JAWQFY010001184.1:0-12907 GCA_037055185.1 Capillidium rhysosporum
AATTAATATATAAAAGTATTTAGTATTTATAATACTAATATTATAAATAAAAATAATATAATATAAAACTTTAAATGCTTATATAATAAATTTTAATAAATTTTAGTAAATATATATTGATAAAGTAAATATTTTCAAAAATAATAATAATAATGAAAATTAAAATTAGTATAATATATAAAAAGCTATAAAAAAACTTTATTAAATATAATATAATTAAAAAATGGTTTAAACTTAATAATTTTAAAATATAAAACTTAAAAATAAATAAATAAAACTATATTTTATAATAAGAAAAATTATAAATTAAAGCTTTAAGTTAATTTTTTTAGTTATTATTTTTAAAATTAAAATTTTAATATATGTAAAATATCAAGTAAAAAATTTAAATATAATAAAATATTAAAACTTTTAAATAAAAAACTTAATAATTTTTAGCAAATATTAAAAAAAATAGCTATTAAATTTTTTAACTAATAAAAAAACTTAAATTATAGAAAAATAAAGCTATTAAATATAAAAAAAGAAATAATAAAATTAAAATTAAAAATATTTTAAAAAATTTGATAAAAAATAGTTTTAATTTTATAATTTTTAAGTTAATTTAAACTATTATTATTAAAATTATTATAATAGCTAAAAAATTATTTATATTTTATTAGTTTTTCTTTTATAAAATTTTACTTTAGTTTTTAATAAATTTTAATAAGTTTATTAGAATTTTCTTTTTTTATTTAGCTTATTTTTTATAAAATATATAATTAAATTTATATACTTAATTATTAAATAAGCTATTAATAATTTTTAAATCTAAAAAAGCTTTAAATTAATTAGTATTATCTTTTATTAAAATTTAGCTTTTAATATAAAGCTTTTTAACTTTTTTATAATATATTAGTTTTACTTTAAGTATATTAGTAAATTGTATCTATTTATGCAACTTTATAATTAATATAAAAGCTTTAATAATTATAATTTAAAGCTATTTTAATAATATAAAATTTAAATATTTTTATAAATAATAGTATTTTATTTAGTTTATTCTTATATAATAATCTTTTCAGTATAGTTTTAAACTTTATACTACTTTTTTTCTTAAAAATTTTAAATAATTTCACTCTAATAATTAATATTATTAAGTTATTTTATTATTTTAAATTTTATATAATTAAATTAAAAATTATTTATAAAATAAAAATACTAAATTAACTTTATATAATATATTATAACTTTTTTAATATATTAAAATAATATTAATATATTTATATATATATTAAAAATAAATTAAATTTATTTTAACTTATAAATAAATAAATAGCTTTTTATAAAAAAAATTTAAAAAAACTTAATAATATAGCTGCTAAAGTAAGAATCATTTATATAAAATACTATTTTAAAATATAGCTTAACTTATTTTATTATTAAAATAAACTTTTTACTTATTTTTTTATAGATTTTTTTTTACAATAAAAATAAATTTATAAAATTGTTTAATATTTTAATATTTTAGATTTTTTATAAAAAAGCTAATATATTTTTATATTTTATGCTAAAATTATATAATAAAAATTATAAACTAAAAAAATATATTAAATATATATATATAATATTATTTATTTAGCTATATATATATTATATTTTAATTAGATAAAAAATATAGTAAATTTTAAATTACTAATATTATAACTTTAAAAGAAATTTATTTATATTAAAATATTTTTTTATTTATTATTAAAAGCTATAAATATTTAACTTATAAGCTATAAACCTTATTATTTTATTAAAATATATAGCTATAGTTTATAAAGCTTTATAGCTATTTATAGCTTTTTTTATATTAAATTTACTAGTATTTTTATAAAGTTTTACTTTATAAAGCTAAATATATTTAATATAATATTATAATTTAGTAAAATTTTACTATTATATAAATAAATAAAATAAAAATTTAGTAAATATTTTTTAAATAAGCTTTTTAAATATAAATTTTTATATATTAACTACTTTTTATACTTATATAAATATAAGTTTAAAAGCTTTATTTTTATATTATATTAATAGTTTTTAAAGTTAATTTACTAATACTTTATATTATATAAGTTTTATCTTTATATTTTACTTAGCTTAAAAAATTTTAGCTTTATAATAAAAATAAAATTTTATAATTTTACTTTTTTATATTTAGTATATAAAAAAATTAAAATAAATATATAAAAATATAAGATAGCTTATTAAATTAACCTTTTTTTAGTTTAAAATTTTTATTTTATTATATAAAAATATTTTTAAACTAAAAAATAAAAGCTATAAATATACTTATATTACTAAATTATAATTTAAGCTTATATATTTATTTATAATAACTATTATTTTTAAAATTTAGTAAAAGTAAGATATAATTAATATTAACTATTAATAATTATAATATAACATTTTTATTAAATATTATATATTATATTTATAATTTGATTTTATATATATTTAGATAATTATATATTAGTAACTATAAGTTTAAAATTATATTATAAGTAATAATATTATATTAAAAATAAGTATAAATCTTAATAATATATTATATTAAGTTTATTAATTAAATTATATATATAATATAATATATAAATTAAAAACTAGTATATTTTTTATAAATTAAGTTAAAATTTAATTTATTTTTTTATTAGTATTAATTTTATATAAATTTAAATAAAAACTATTATCTTTTTGACTAATACTTAGATTTATTTAATTTTTAACTATAAATATAATAAAAAGTTTTTTAAATTAGCTTGCTTTAATATTATAATAATATTTTTTTACTACTAAATATTATTTTAATTTTTTTATTTTTAATAACTTTAATATAATGTTTTTTTTTATAATTTTAATTACTCTTTATTTTTATTTAAGTAAAATATTAGTATAAATAGTTATATTATAGAAATACTTATATATAAAGTTTATTTAATATTTTTTTAGTTTTTTTTTTAAATTTCTTATTTAGTAATTAAATCTCTTTTTATTCTTTTTTTTATTAGTAAATACTGTTTTTTATTTTTTACTAAGGTTTATATATATATATTCATTAAAAAATTTTACCTTTTTTATTTTATTTAAAATATTTTTAAAATTTTCTATTTTAAAATAATTAACTAACAAAAAATTTTAGATTTATTATTTTTATTAGCAAAATAAACTTAATTAGTTTATTTATTAATAAAGTATTATTATTTATTACTATTATTATTTTATAGTCTTTTAATATTTGAAATATTATAAAATTACTTAAGCTACAATTTAGTATATTTATGTTAATTTAATTAGTTAAAGTAATTATAACACTAGTTATATTCATTTTAATTATATTTTTAATACTTTAAAATATTATATTATATCTGCTAATTATAAATAGTATTTTTATCTAAATTTAAATAACTTTTCAAATATAATATAGTTTATATATATTATAAAAAGCTACTATTATTATTATTTTTAGTTTATATTATTATTTTATAGATTAAATATTGAAACTAAAGACTATCTTTAGTAATATTTTTTACATTATTTAAGATCTTTAGTTCTAAACTAAATTTTTTATTTAAAATAGATTTTGGTATATCAGTTTTGTTTTTAATTGGTTCAAAATAGCAATAGATAGTGAGGTAATAAATTTGTTTTTCTCTTTTATTTACATAAAGATTTTAATTAACAAAGCCATATTTAATTTTTATTTAAAATTAGTTTTTAGATAAAAATGGGCTAGTTGAAGATTACTAAACTAATTCATCTGATGTTTTATATTAGCTAAAAGCCATAGCATACATTATAGATATATTTACAATTTTCAAAATTTATCCATTATAATTTTTAATTGGTAATAATTCCAAATTGATATAGTAATTCATTAAAATTGTTAAAACTTATAGTATTTATTTTAAGGTAATTGCCCATAAAAGAATAAAAACTACACAAAAGTAGTAAAAATCTAGGTTGTTTTAAGTATTAAAATACAAATGCCATTAACTGCTTTTGGCTACATCGCCATATTCAAAGCCATCATAAGTATCAGGACCGAAATCAAAAGTACCAGGGGCAAAATTTGCTTCGAAAGCTTCGTCCATTAAATGATTTAAAGTCTGAAATCGATTATTAATAAAATCATTTATCAAAATAAATGAAACAAATGGCTTTTACGCTTCGTACTAAGTAGAAGCATATTAAATGCATAAAAAAATTAAAAAGCTACTTACTTTAAACGATTCCACTTTACCCAAGGCATACTGGTTACTAAGGGCTGCAGAGCCAACCACATCTTTAGTAAAACGAGCTGGGTGATATCCCTGGTCAACATATTGACTAAAATAATTTATAAATATACATTATCCTTAAAAGAACTAACGTTATAAGTGATTGAGGTATATGCACATCAAGCTTCTGTGTTTTCCTATTGATGCGCTCTAACATGCGAATATATTCACCCCTAAAATCAAGTTAAGTAATTATCCATAATTAAGGTATATACATTTTGGCAACTATCTGACCATTAGAAGATACTCCTTTATGTTCAATAACATTTCTGCCTGCATCTAGCAAAGCCTCATTAGCTTTAACAAGAGTCTCATCAAGAACTTTTAGTATATTAGCATTATCCTGTTCCTTTTTCGATTTAGCGTAAGCCTGTTCGTACTTTTTTGTATATGGTTTGTAGCTATCTTTTCTGATTTGCTTTTTATGCGAACTGCTTGCATCTCGACTTCCCATTTCAAAAAATATACTAACAGATTTGCTAAAGTTCAAGTACTGAGTTAGAAAAACTAGTTTCAAAATTTCTGATACTCACAGTTTTTAAACTTTTTCGGAGTATTAAAAGTAGTTTTCATTTAATGTTATAAATCATAGCAAATAGTAGAAGAGGGTGTGGAAGAAGGGAGAAGTTTTAGCCAATTTAATTGGTAAAGTATAGGCTCAAATAAAAAGCTTAGTAAGCATTCTAATTCTCAATTTGAGCGGTTATTTTTCTTATCCAAACTCCAAAATACATCTAGCTTACAAATTTAAAAAAGATAGGAAGGTTGATAATATTTCTATCAAATTAATTAACTGTCTAAAATTGGAAAAGACAGGCAATGTCAAAAATTTATACACAGTTGTAAGAAATATACATTTCTATTTTTTGGTTTACCTTTTATTGAATTGGTATATTGTGGCTATTGAACAGTATTTATAGGATACTTACTCCTTATTTTCCATTATAATAAATGACTACTAGTAGAAATCTTAGGACAATTACCTCCATTAGTACTTTTAAACATCTTTGGAAAGTATTCCTTTATTTACTAGATAGCAATAATATTTTCCTTAATCTCTTTTTATTGTTTTAAAAATAGCTCTAGTAGCACTTTATTTAAGCTATTAGTAATTTTAAGTATTAAATTTTATAAAATAATAATAAGAAAATAAAAGTATTTATTTAACATCTTAGTTAAATTATAACTATTAGTATAGTAATTTTTTATCCAAGCTTATTCCATCTTTGTTATTATTATAAAAATTTTCATTTTATTCTATATTATATTAACTATTATAAAAAACTATTAATGTAAATTATTGCTTAAAAAATCTTATACTTATTATATATTTTTGTATTTACTATAATTTTAATACTATATTTATATATATTAGTAAAAAATATATTAAATTTAATTTAATATACTGATTTTAAATAATAAAATATAAATAAAAACTATTAAACTTTTTATAAAACTATAGCTTTAAAAATATACTATTTAATTTATAATATAATTAAAGAATTTTTTTAATTATATACTTTTTTTACTATAAGTATAATAATTTATATAGCTTTAAATTATTTATTTAGTTTTTAAGTATTATAAAGTATTTTTAAAAACTTTTTGCTTTTTATAAATATTTTTTAAAGTTGACTTTAATACTTTTTTTTCTAGTTAAAAGTTTAGTTTTTTTTATAATATTTTGTTTTTATTTTTTATTTATATTAGTAAAATTTAGCTTTAATAAAAAATATTACTATAATAAAACAATTATATAAATTTTTAAAATATTTTAAGTTAAATAATAATATAATATAAATAAAATATAGTTTAGCTATATAAAGTTAAGTAAATAACTAAAATTTAAATATATTTTTATATTTATATTATATTAATAGTAAAAAATTAATAAATATAAATAGCTTAGCTAAAATATTATTTATAAAAGTTTTTTTAGTTTAATATAAATAAAAATTCTTTTATTATTAATACATAATAGTAAAAAATAAGGCTAATAATTAATAATATTAAAACTATTAAGTATATATTAAAAAATTATACTATGTAATTATATAATTTTAAAGTTATAATATAATTATAATATAATTAAAATTATTTAAAGCTATATTTTAAATATTAAAAAAGCTAAAATAATAGCTTAATTTAATCATATTTAAATATATATATAACTATTATTTTTAAAAGGTTATATACTATTAAAATATATAAAATTATACTTTTATTTTTTTAGTTTTACTAAAATAATTTTTAAATATAATTTATTTATTTAAATATTAAATATTTTATTTTAGTATTAAAAGTATTACTTAAACTATTTTTTAAAAATATTATATATTATAAAGCTTTACTTTTATACTTAAATTATATTTATTATAAAAAGTTATATTTATAAATAATACTTAAATATTTTTTAAACTTTGCTTAAAAAAAACTTAAAAAAATTAACTTTATCTTCTTTATTATATATATATAAATTTTATTATTAATTTAAATAAACTTATAAAAAGCTATAAAAAATATATAGCTAAAGGCTAATTAGTTTTAATAAAATAAGTTTAGCTTATAGACTATAATTTAAGTATTTATAAATATATTATAAAATATTAGCTTAAATTTTAAAAACTAAATTTATACCAATATTTTAAATTTTAATATATTATTTATCTTATTAAAATAAACATTTTAAAAGTTTTTTCTTTAAAGTTTTTAAATATATTTTTATTTTTATCTTTTATCTTTTTAAAATTTTAAAAATTAAATAACTTTTAGCAAAGTACACTAAATGTTATCAGCTTTTCAATACACAATAAGCAAATTTATATATTTATTTTTAGTTAATTTTATTAGCTTAATTTTTTATTGTTTTAATTTTAAAATTAAAATCAACTACTTTTAAAGGTAGCTAATTACTTATTTAGTTATTATAGCAAAATACATAGAGTAATTATTATTTAAACCCTACTTAGCTGCACAGTACCTCAAATTAACATTTTTTACTATTATCTTTAAACTATTTTTTTAATAATTTTATTAAGCAATTTAATTTTATGAAAGCTAAATTAAATTTATTGAACATATATTTAGTATTTTAAAAAAAAATTATTAGCTTATTATAAATATATCAACTTTTTTTAAATATTGTATATAGCAGGTTTTTTAATTTTCATTTTCATTTTCTTATGTGGTTTCTCTGATGCTTTTTTTTTGATTTTATATAGCTGCTTCCTTCAAAAAATAAAACCATATTATTTTCATTTGTTTTTACTATACTATTAGGTAATTCGTTTTTTATAAGGTATACTTAGTGATTTGTTAAAATGCGAAAGTCATATTCTAAATATGATATCATCCAATTTTTCTTAATTCTTAAATAATTTTCTTATAGTTCAACTTATTTAATCGTATATGAAAAAACTCTAATTTTTAAACTAGTAAGTTGATATCAGCTTGCTGGATTCAGCCGGATAATCAGCTTATACAACACCAACCAATTTCAATACTTTCAAGCCTGCCTTCCCTTTATAACTGTATTTTTCTTTGAAAAGACTAAAATATGGGGCGGAAGTCTATCAAACTACCTCGTAAAATATACCCCAACCACGAGCTACTAGCTTAATAAAAGGAGTGTGTTATTAGGATAGTCACCCATTATCACGTTCTACATTCTATGATAGACTGTTAAGACTAGTATAAAAAATAAAACATAAGTCTTAAATAAGTGATAATATCAACTTGCATACAACTTTTGACTCTAATATAGTTTATAACTAACTGAGAAAAAAATGCACCTTTTTAGTTTGGTTGCCTTAATAATAATGGGAATCCAACATTCGACATCAACTTCCTACTCAAAACCGGAATGCAAATCAAATTCAATTTCAGCACGGGTAGAAGCTTTGCTCAAACAGATGACAATTGAAGAGAAGGTAGGACAGATGACCCAAATAAATACCGGTACTATGATCGACCGGCAAACTTTGAAACTTGATTCAAAGTTAGTTAATTATTACTGTTCAGAACTGAAAGTAGGTAGTTTTTTAAATTTACCCATAGATTTCAAAGAATTACCACCACCTACGCCCCAAGAATGGTTAGATATAATCAACACTTTACAGGAATCGTGTACCTCGACAAGGTTAAAAATACCTATGCTGTACGGTTTAGATAGTGTACACGGTGCTAACTACGTATACGGAGCTACTCTTTTCCCCCAACAACTTGGATTGGCTTGTACCTTCAACCGGACTCTAGCTGAAAAGGTAGCCCATATTACGGGTAAGGACACTAGAGCAGTGGGCGTAGGTTGGAACTTCTCGCCTATACTCGATATCGCTGTCAACAAGCAATGGCCTAGAACTTACGAAACTTTCGGAGAGTGTCCATACTTAGTAAGTGAGTTGGGTAAATATACCATCAAAGGGTACCAGGGTGACGAATGTGGTAGTAGTTTAAAGGATAAGGATAGGGTTGCAGCTACTATGAAACATTTTATAGGTTATTCCAATAGTAGATCCGGTAAGGATGTGGATGGCTCATGGATGTCCTATAGAACGGTGAACGATTACTTTAGACCTCCGTTTCAAATCGCAATACAGAATAAGGTGGCTACCGCTATGGAATCGTATTCGGATATCGATGGTGACCATCTAGTTAACTCCAAACTATATTTAGTTGATCTGTTACGAAAGGAAATGTCATTCGATGGTACGTTAGTTACTGACTACCAGCAGATTGAAAAGTTACATGAACCTATACACATCGCGGCAACGTTAGAGGAGGCCATCCGGAAAGTTATCAAGTTAGAGACGGTAGATATGTCGATGGTACCCGACAACGGAAACTTTACTAAGATTCTGATCGATTTAGTCAAAACTAACCAGATACCTGAAACTATTATAGACACTAGTGTTCGAAGGATACTCGATTTAAAGGAGAGACTAGGGTTACTGGATTCGGACGGTAAAGTTGCTATATCCGATTTAGCTACGATCGGTCAACCTCAGGATCAACTTGTCAGTTTGGAAGGTGCTAGGCAATCGATAGTTCTACTACAGAATTTGAACTCCTTTTTACCGTTAGCTAAAAGTAGCAAGTTGTTGGTCACTGGGCCAACCGCCGATTCTTTGAGTTATTTGACTGGAGGGTGGACTTTCAATTGGCAAGGAACTACCCAAGACTCCTGGTTCCAAAATAAGGGGACTACTATACTGCAAGGGTTACAGAAAGAGTTCACTAGCGTACAACATCGACCTACTGTCGATATCAACGGTGATTTAATAGAAAAGAGCGCATTGGATACAATCGTTACCGAAAGTAAGGATTACGATGTTATTGTAGTCTGCCTCGGTGAAGTTCAGTATACCGAATTTAAAGGGAACATCAACGATATGTACTTACCGGTTGGTCAACGTAACCTTATGGATCGACTCATTTTAGAATCCAACAAACCAGTTGTAGTCATTCTGTCGCAAGGTAGACCTAGAGTTACTACCTTCAACACTACCAAACTTGCGAAAGGGGTCCTAGTTAACTTCCTGGCTGGTCCCTATGCCGGTCAGGCGATCGCTGAAATCTTGGTAGGAACTACTAATCCGTCGGGTCGACTTCCGATCACTTACGCTAACCACCCTAACGACAACACGCTAAATTACTACCGGAGATTTAACGAGGTGTACGAGAATGTCAATTGGGAGTTTGGACATGGGTTGTCCTACACCAAGTTCAATTACGCTGACTTTAAGTTAGATAAAAGTAAGTTGAAACTTGGAGATAGTTTGCAGCTCGAGTTCGAGCTTAAGAACGTTGGTAGCATACCTGGTTACGAAACGGTTCTAGTCTACATTACTGATATATACCGATCGATCGCCCCCGAAGTTAAGAAACTATGTAGGTTCGATAAGTTCTTGTTACAGCCCAACCAGGTACAGAAGGTGCAGTTTACAATCGATATGGATTGCCTCGCTTTCTACAACGCCGATAATGTCCGGGTAGTAGAACAGGGTGCGTTCGTGGTGCAGGTAGGCAGTTGGAACCAAACGATTACACTAGAGTTAGAAAAGGAACAGATGGAATGGGACTGGTAGTTTTCAAAGTTTATAATTACTTTAGTATCATCCCGCATCTGTAATAGCGATGTACCCTACAAACTGTAAATTTCACTAAACTTTTTCTATTTAACTAAAACATTTATATATAAGTTTATAGTTTTCATTTTAGGTAGGTAATAACCTACTTTCGCTTATTTTACAACTCTATTATTTCTAAAAAAATTTCACCTGTAAAATGTTTAGCACTACTAAATATTATTTTTATTATTTTTTAAATAATAATTGTAGTAAACTAACTGAATTATTAATTTCAGTACAGCTTTATTTAAATTACTGTTACTTTCGTTTAAAAAATAAGTTTTTTTTAAAAATTACTACCTTTTAATTAAAATTCTGTAATAGTCTAGTACATTTCTAAATTGATCTATTTTTAAAACTAGTTTAAAATTTGTTTTTAGATTAGAATACTAATTTACAATAGGTATATTTTAAAATGCATAAAAAATACTTTAATATTTTTATATAGTTTATATAAAAGTTATTATATTAGATTTTATTTTAAATAACTGTACTATAATTAAAAAAATGTAGTTTATTTTTTTAAAATTAAAGTTAAAATGGAAAAAGAATTATTTAATTTATTTTCATTGTTTAATTATAATTTTATTGTAGCATTTTAATTATAAGTATAATTTTTTATAAAATTAATTAAATTCAATCTATTTTAATAAAACTAAAACTAAATATAAACTTTAATTTTTAAATTTAAATATAATATATTTAAATTTAATCTTATAAAACATTATAGCTTTTTATTAATTTTAGAATATATAAAAATTTTCATCTTTTAAATTTGAAATAAATAGTAAAAGTATAATTATTATTAATATTTAATTAATAAAAAAAATTAGTTTTTAATTTTAAAAGTTTAAAGTATAATGTTAAAAATATAGCTAATAAAAAAGGTTAAAACTATATACTTTAAGAACTTTTGCTTAATAAATTAGAAAATATTAATTTTATATTAATTAAAATATAATATTAACTATATAAATATATATATACTTTAAAATATAATATTAATATTTATAAAAAATAATTTTTTAATAAAAATTATACTAAAAGTAAGTTAAAGTACTAAAAACTTAATTAAAAAAGAAAATTTTATTATTATAACTAAAAAAGATAAAAATATAAATACAATAATAAAAATATAAAAATATAAGTTTAATAATTATTAAATTTTATAATTATAATATTAAAAAAATAAGTATAAAAGCTTAAATTAAAGATTATTAAATATATTTAATTAAAAAATATTTAACCTATTAACTTACTAAAATATAAAAGCTATAAAAATAGGTAAAAATAAGTAATTAATTAAAATTTAAAGTTTTTTAAAAATATTTGAAATTTTAATTTAGTAAAATCTAAATAAATATACTAAATTACTATATATTTTAAAGTTTTTATAATAAAATTTTATATATTTTTTTAATATATTTAATATAAAAAAGCTATTAAACTGTACTAGTAAAATATAATAAATTTAATTAATATATTTAATTTGCTAATTTTAAAGCTATTTATTAAAATTTTTTATTTACTGTTTTTATTTTTTTTAACTATAAATTTTTTTTTAATATAGTAAAATAAATTAAGCTAATATTTTAGCTTTTTATAAATTAAAATAATATTTTATTATATAAAATATTTTTTAAATTTTAAATTTTAATATATTATAATTTATAGTTTATTTAAACTAACTATAATTTATAAATTTAAAGATTATTTATAAAATTATATAGTAAATATATATTTTTATATTAGTAACTTTTTTAAATAAAGTTTAAAAAGTATAATATTATAAGTTTTATTACTTAGCTTATTTAACTGAACTTTACTAATATTTATTTTTTTAAACTTTTATAAGAATCCTAAATTTTTAATATATAATAATTTAAATTTATTTTATAAAAAGATAAAATATACCTTATTAATTATATTAATAATTAATATACCAATACAATTTAATCTTATTATATATTATCAATATAAAAAAACAAATTAATTAATTATAAAGTATAAATGTAATAATATATAAAAATAAGTTTTAAATACTATTTATAGGCAGTTTTTAATAAAATTTCCAGTTTTAAAATATAATATTATATTTAAATTAATACTTTATTTAATTCTGTATCTTATATATATAATAATATAAATAATTATATATTTTACTATTTATACTACTATAAATACCACAATTGTATCATTAGTATATTTGTTTATACTTTACTATTATATTTACTAAAGCTTCTATAAAATACTTATTTTCTTTATATTTATTAAGCACTTTTTTATTTATTATACTCTATTTTATATAGTAATTAGCTTTATAAATAGTGATTATATTAGAAAGGTTTACTACTCTAATATTTTTATATATTTTTTATTTTTAATAAATAATAAAATACTAATTTTATTCTACTAAATATTATTTAGTATAATAATTTATAATTAAAAATAAAACTTAGTATAGCTTAATTATACTTA
>JAWQFY010001185.1:0-12906 GCA_037055185.1 Capillidium rhysosporum
AAATTAAATATTTAATAGCTTTAGCTATATTATTAACTATATAATTATTTTTTAATATATATTTAATAATAGTAATTTTTTTAGCTATTAGCTTATTTTTTACTATTATATTAACTTTATTAATATAATATAAGTAGTAATATTCTTATATATATATAATTATATATTAAAAATATTAGTATTTTTTAGTATATAAATATATTAATGCTATAGTAACTTTTTTTTAAATTTTAATATATATTTATAATATAATAGTAAATATACTTTTAAAAGTAATGTTTATTTTTAAAAATTTAAAACCATTTAGTAAAGTATACTAAATATTTTATACTTTTCAATAAATAAAAAGTAAATAAATTTAAATATAAATAATTTACATATAACTATTTAATAATAATATACAATATGTAAATAAATATTATATTATTATAAAGTATATACTAAGCTTAAATTTATATATATAATATTAATAAAAAAATTAAGTATAAAAAATTAAAATATAAGTGAATTTGATAAAAAAAACTTAAAATTAAAAAGCTAAGCTTTTAGAAATAAATTTATTTAATATTATTAAAAAATAAAGCTTATAATTTAAATGCAAATTAATTAATGTTTTAGTATTATTTATTAAAGATAATAAATCAGTTCATTATCTAAAGTTAGTATAATATATAAAAGACTAAAAAATTATTACTTTTAATATATTATTAATATACAAAACTATCTCATTAAAGTTTTAGCATACTAATATCTTAATATATATAGTGATATAATTTACTAAAAAAGAAAAAGGGTTATAAAACTATACATCTTATTGTAAAAGCGAGAAAATTATTTAAAAATAGTAATTATGCTAATTTTAGTATTTATAGTAAATAATTAAAATATAAATATTTTATTTTATTAAAAAATTAAAAATTATATAATAAAAGACTGCTTCTTTATTATAATATTGTTTAAATATTTATGCTTTTTAAGACAGTTTATCTTAAAGTGGCATTATAATTCAAAAATATACTGTTTTTATGTCACGTCACCTGGTTAATCTTGGCAAACTAATTATTTCCTTATTTGTTTCAATATTTTGAGAAATTCGTAAACTAGGAGAAAATAAATCAAACTGATGACTCAAATTTCGATTTTTAATCTTTTATAAGCCCAGAAAAATATGGATATCAACAACCTATTCAAAGTCGAAGGTAAAATTGTAGTTGTAACCGGTGGTGGTAGAGGGTAACATAGAAATTAAATTCGATTAATTTACTAATATTTATAATATGCAGTGTCGGTGCTTTGATAGCTGAAGTAAATTTACTATTTCTTCCTAATCAGTTTATTGAATTTATGTATAGGGTTTTGTAAAGAATGGGTGTAGAGTTTATATAACCGGTAGAAAATTAGACCATCTTGAGGCTACAGCTAAAAAATTAAACGGATTTGGTACCTATTTTAAAAAGATTCAAATCTTACCTGTATAATTTTTGTAGGAAAAGGAAGTTGTATACCATTTGTAGCCGATCTATCCAAAGAAACTGAAATCGAGAAGTTTGTAAAATATTTTCAGGATCAAGAAAAGAGTAAATCGAATATATTAAAAATAAAAATAAAAATTCTTTTTTATTATAGAATTGGACGTGCTGGTTAACAACGCTGGTGGTAAGCCTATATTAGCTTTTATTTTGATATCTAAAACTTAAAATTAGCTGCTTGGGGAGCATATCTTGAAGAGATAACGGTAGCATCGTACAACCGAGTTATGGATCTGAACGTGAAGAGCTTAATCTTTATAACTTTAATGTAGATCACTCCTTTTATTCATTAATTAACTAGTTTAGGTTACTACCCCAGCTGAAGGCTGCCAGTACTTCAACTGTGAAGTCACGAATTATTAACATTGGTTCGGTCCAAGGGCTTACTCCTGGTACCGCCTCTCTAGCCTATGATACGTCTAAAGCAGCAGTCCACCATCTTTCCAAATCTTTAGCTGGTCAACTTGCTTCTCATAATATTCTGGTTAATGCCATTGCCCTAGGTGCTTATGAAACTTCTATGACTAAAAGAGCTATCGAAAGGAAAGATGTAGAGCATTATACCAATCGAATCCCGCTTAAAAGAGCCGGTTATCCTGAAGAGATTGTTGGACTTTGCATTTTTTTAGCTTCCCAGGCTTCCGGTTACATAACCGGTACTACTATTATAATGGATGGCGGTAATCAGATTGGAAAGCCTATGTTATAAAAGACCTATAATAATTTTTTTAAATATTTAGCTTTGAGACTTGAGTTTGAGGACTTTTAACTTTTTACAGTTTTTAAGGATGGTATAATCTAATATTATTTTTTTATTTTAGTAATCGAATTTAGAATATAAGGAAAATTAAATAATAGAATATATATTCCCAAAACTTCATATTTAACTATTTATCTAGCTTAGTATATATAAACATTATTAATAACCTAAAATGTAAAGCTTATATTAAGAATTTTAATAATTTATATAGGCTAGTTATATATATGCATGTTTTAAACTAAAGTTTGTTTTGGAAAACCTAGTATAAACTACTAATTAATAAATTTCAAACTTTAAGTTTCATTAACTAAGTATCTTTTAAATTTTAACTAAATCTTATTTAATTTTTGTCTTATTAGATTAGGGTATTAGCTAGTAGTATTTATTAAAATATTATATATTAGTTTTTTAATAAAGTAAAAATATATCATTTTTAAGTAATAGGTTTTTTATAAGGTTAAAATTCCTTTAAAAAGTTATAATTAAATTTATTGCTAGATCTAAATGCTAAAAAAGCTTTATAATATTTATAAAATTATTATTAAATACTTTTAATCTGCTTAAGTTTATTTTAATAGTTTTAATAAGTTAATTATAAAAATTTAAGTTTTTAAGTATACTAAATATTTAATTATATTGATATTATTTAAACAGATGATTTTTATTTTCTAAAATACTAATAATTTAACAAAATTTAATTATATTATAAAATATTATAAGATAAAAAAAATAGCTAATAAAAATAGAAAATATAAAATAATATACTTAAAATAAATTATTCTTTTTTAAATTTTAAAAGCTAAATAATAAATAATATTTAGTAAATTTTATTAAAAGTTTATACTTTATAAATATATTTTTGTTTTTTTATTTTTAGCTAGTTTTATAAGCTATATATTTTTTAGATTTTTTTTAAATTAATTACTTTTAAAATTTTTAATTATAAATTTAGCTTAAATGCTAAAATTGTAAAAAACCTATTAAATATAAGGAAAAAGTAAAAATAGCTGCTATTAATTAAATTCTTTTAAAAAAAACTAAAATAAAGTAATTAAATAGATAAAAATTAAAGAAAAAACTTTAAAAAGATAATAAAATAGCTATATAAATAATAAAATCTAAATTTTTTTAGCTAAATAGTTATATAAGTAAATATAAAGCTATACTATTTAATTAAAACATTTTAAAAATTACTAAAAAAGTATTTTTAAAGTTAAATTTTTACTAAATTAATTAAGCTAGACTAATTAATATTAGTATTAACTTGAAATAAGAAATATTATCAATAACTTAAAAATATATTTAAGATTAAATTATAAAATTAGTACTAAGCTATTTTATTTGAGTTATTAAAACTATTTAGCTTAAATTGTTTAAACCAGTTTTTTTAACTCTATATTTACCCTTATTTATAAAAAAATGAACAAAAATAGTGAAGTTTTAAAACTTCAGTTAAAAAATAAATTATATAAAAAAAAGGTAAAATTTTAATAATACTTAAAAAAATCTGAAAACTCTAATCTAAAAAGCTAAAGCTCAGATAAAAATAATAATTAGGTTTTCAAACTAAAAACATAGCCCAGGTTGATATCAAATACTACCACTATAACATTAAAATGATGAATATTAAAAATATGTATTTTCAAATTATTAAAACCATAAAAACTAAAAAATGTAACCAAAGTTCCTATTTGAAAATCTCAAAAAACTTATTACTACACAAAAATCTAAGAACCAAAAAAAAAGAATAGGAAAATATATACTTTTAAATGATCTGTTTGAGTTGGTCCAAAAAACTGTTAGGGTTAATAAGTTGGGTAGATCCATAGATGATACGTTTGAGGTAGGGCAATTTCTATATTCAAAAATTAATATCATTAAATCGAAAAACCAAAAAAGTACTTTGTAGAGGGAGTTCAAATTCTGGAACTCTAGGTAGTTACCTGCACCAACCATGAATACGATGACGGTACTAGATTTGGAGGCATTAAAATTATTAGTAGAGACTAGGGGCGGGGTTGAACGTGCCATGGGGGAGTTTGATTTAGGATCTATGTGAAGCAAGTCGTCACTGGAGCTGAGAAGGTTATGCGAGGTGGCGGAAGAATTCTGCTCCAAAGTGTTGGAGACAAGTTTAGTAAGAGCAAGGTCCGTTTGGACAGGAAGAAAATCTTTAACCTTGGTGAGTATCTTGCCGTAGGCGTTATCCCGCAGCTAAAAGTATTAGTGAATAAGAGTATAACTGTATTGAAATATACCTGAGAACCAATGGTAGCAAACCGTTCCAATAAATCATTGTTGGAAGAAGGGGGGACTACGGAGGTGGTGGATTGATTACCAGCTGAAAGGGTTGACATCCGTGAGATGGAGAGCAACCTAATTGCAAGAACGAAATTAATTTCATGATACGAATAGCAAATATACTTAGTGACAGCATCTATAGAAGTAGTATCTACGCCAAGTTGGGTCAGGATATCGACCATAGGCTGCAGGTCGGTTACGTTTAAGTTGGGGTGGGAAAGATAGTACACCAACACGAGGCGTAATTTATCTTGGGCTTCGCATTCGGAGTCGTTGAGGAGATCCATAACAGTAGCTCGAGGCTAAAAGTAGGTGTTATTAGAAGTTAACTCCCAAAGAGATAAAAACTTACTTGACGTAATATGGATGCCTCCAACTCTACGAAGCGATCAATATGTCTTTTCTGTATGTTTTCCAGTAGAGCGGTAGCTAAATTCATATGTAGGTCGAGGCAGGTCTTCCGGGCGGTAAGTTCGGGTAAGGCATCAACCGCCAACTTCAACTTCGAAGCCGAGTTAATGACATCGGGTGTGTCATGCTGTGAAGTGTTGGTCAAGTGTTCCGCGTCCAGTTTGTATTGGCTCAGAGCTGAGTCGATAGCTTCTGCCACTTGGGGGAACGGGAGATGGTTATTAGCGGCCCAGAATTTATCGTCGAGGTCGATGTCGTACTTTTGCGGAGGGATGGAAGGCACTTGGCACCTATTATTGGTTAAATTGAGTAAATCATGGGTTAACGGTTGGTAATCCCAACAATGGGCTACCATCGGTATTAGATCGAAGTTCCGATCGACTAGAATCAGCACTTTAAAAGAACAGTAAGTTAAACAAAAGTAAAAGTAAGATTACCCGGTCGATTTTTAGGGTTGGAGGAGTTGGTAAATATGGTGTCTTCAGAATTTAGAGAGTTGACAGTAGATCTAGTGAACTCCCTCAACTTGGCATCAAGCTTTTTCGCTAGTAGTTCGGCGGCGTTACCCTTAGTAGCTTTTATAGTAGGGATATCACCTAAGGTAACAAGTACTGAAACTAAACCGGTAACCATATCGTCCAAACAACTCTCAATAACGTTATCAGTCGAAGCTTTTGAATTTAACTTGGAGTAGGCATCTTTGACTTCCAAGCTGAATAAGTTGGTATCCAGACATTGGTAGCTGAGATATTGGTCGTACACTTGCGATATCTTAACAAAACTATCAGTACTGACACTCCTATTAGCTAATTCTTCCAATAAAGAGCGGGGTAAAGCCGAAGTGAAATTGAGGTAGGTGGAATCGTACAACCCATTCTTTAAATCCTACACGATAAAAATAAAAGTAACTACTTGAAAATATATAAAAATATATTACTTCAGTTATAAGGTGTATATTTTCCATAGTAGGCTTCACTAGGTAGATGGCTGGCACATCATTTATAGAAATACGTTTCGCTTCTATAGGCCTACATAGCAAAATAAAAAAGCAAATACATACATTAAAAAAACTCCAAATTAAAAATAATATAGGTACAGGTGTAAAGTGACCCCATTATCCCGTAAATCGTTAACTTTCAATACTGAAGCAACCAACTGTTGGGAAAACTTATCGAACAACAAAATTTTCCATATAGGTTTATTATCTTTCAGCTGAATACTAGACTTATTTCTTGAGTTAGGTTTGGTAATTAAACTTTCGTTGTAGTTTAGCATCTTTATTATAGCATCTACAATGTTATATTAGGCTTGGATTTTTATGCTAGTATTTTTTACTTGTCTGTAATTGACTCAAATTTAATAAGTTTGTGGTTGATTTGTTGGTTTGAGGACCTGTATTTGAATAATCGTATACGTTCGAATGCATCTTAATTAATTTCTTATAAATACAAGTTAACTACTTCTACTTCAACGCCTTTCTAACTCTTTTCTTCAAATTCGAAGCTGTTTATCCAAGACTTCGACTATTGTAAACTTATAACGATTTTATTTAGTTAATAACAAAATATATTATAGCTCTTGATGGAGTCCAACTATTAGCTTAAATCAAAAATATAGCCAATTAAAATTAAATATTTGTAGAACTGATGATGTGAAATTATAAACCAGAGATAAAAGAGCATGAACACCTTTTAATAATTTAAAGAGAGAAAGAAATGGATCCCAGTCGTAAAGAGAAACAAAAGCTTTTAGTACAGCATAAAGATAACTTACAAAACTATTTAAACCTAAGTTTCAAGAAGTTAAGTAAGTTATTCGACCCTAAATGTAGTTTAGAACAGATGGTTGATTCTGTAAATTAAAATATTCAACTTATTAAGCCTATTAACTTTATATTTTAGGCAAAGTATATAACCAGAAAAGATTATAACGATAGTATTGAAGAACGAAACAGTTTATCTTTATGTGGATATCCACCCTGTTATAGACCGCCTAAGAAATATAAGTATAATAAAGTAAAAGTAAACGGCGTAGAAATTTTAACTGAACCTTTGATACCATACTGTTCAATAAACTGTTTTAAAAGTTCTAAGTTTTATCAAACGCAACTTATAGACGAAAGCATTCAGTTCAGATCGGTTGAAAAGTTGGAAGACGTAGAGGTTGTACCATTAGATATGGATGTTGGAACTTTTTGGTAAATTACTTTCTGTTTTTTATTGTTGAATATTAATATTTCTGATCGTTTAGGGAAATTAGGAGACAGAATAAAGGAAATAAATTAGATTTAAATGACAAAGAGCGTAAAAATTACGTTAAAGTACTTATCGATGATGACCAAGTCCTAAACAATTCTAAACTGCCTTTAGATTTGGATAAAGGAATACATGAAAAAGTAAATACGCCTTTTTCAAGCCAACAATAAAAATATAATTTATAAAAATATGCCTGTCTTTCAAATTTATAATAAACCAAAACAAATAAAAATCTAGCTAATTTCTATTTATTTTGAATACATTATTAGGGTTGAGGTATAGCTTGTTTTAAAGCTTGAACCAAATCGACCATCTTGGCAGCTTCTAAAACAAAAAGTTGACGACCTGGAACTATACCAAACTCGTTAAACACTCTATTAGCATCGGAAACCTTCTCACTATGGAATTTCAAAGGTATAGTATAAGTTGCAAATTGGGCTACGATTTCATCTTCCATATGTACATACCCCAACTTCCCACTTGGCTAAATTTAGAACCAGTAAGTGTTTTATTAAAATTTAGATGAAATACCTGAGCTTTGTTACGTTTGTTACTAGGCTCTTCAGAATTCCAGTCACCAGTAGTATCCGGAGCAACTTCTACATAAGTTTTGGATATTAGAAGGTAGTAGGCGAAATTGTAAGGCTCTCCCTACAAAAAATACTAAGTAATTTGAATATTTAAAAGCTATATTTTTACATCTTCAATAGCCCATTGAATCTCTTCACCTAACATAGTGTACATTGGTGGTGCTATAGCAACCGGCATATTGATCAACCTTTCATTAACTAACCAACCTAAATCTTTACCCGAATTTATGGTTTCTAAACTTTGGTTTATAAGCCGTCCTACTTCACTGTCCTTTCCAGCACTATTTAAAATATATGAAATAAATTGTTGGATACACTCATCTTCCTAAAATTCTTATTTTTAATTTTTTTTGGAGGTGAAGATGGTGAAAATAAATAGATAAATTATATTTAGTTTTACTTACTTTATGTACGTTCAAGTTTAATACTGTAAATATAGCTAAAGCATCATCTTCACTTTCAGCTTTTATAGTAGTACCTATCAGAGGTTGACTTATTATTAAGTTAGCAGCTTTGGAAGTATCAATTAGATCTTCTGAGCCGAAAAGTTGCTTTATAAAGTTTTTGATGTTTAAATAATCTATTTCTTTAGGATCGAAGAAATCAAAGTTAACTTGGATTTCCTATCAAAAAATACATTTAGAGGTTAAAATATTTTTTAAATTACTTCCATATTATCTCCATCGGAACTTCCTTCTTCAATCTCATCAGCTACGTTCTGTTCTTTACGTTTTCCCATACTCTTGATTTTTTTTGTTAAATTTAGGTTGATTGTTTTCTAAAAACAATAAAATTAAAAACTTTATTCTTTTAAATGTTTGATTAACATTAGCTGAACCAAACCAAAAATTTTACATTTGGTTTATAAATCGAGCTACATTGATTATGTTATAACTATTACTATACTTATCACTTGGAATCAATATATACTTTCAAGGATATCTAATTAAAGTTTGTAAATTATAAAATTTTTATCAATTTTATAATTTTTTAGAAATTTATATAAATCAAGAAATAAACTATTGCTAGATTTTTAGACTTTTTAAAAATATTTATAAATTATTTAAAAAATTTTAAAATATGTATTTTTTTTAGTTATAAAGTATTTAAATATCTATCATTAATAAATTTTTAATTCGATAATGAATTTAAATAATAATATAATTAAATAAGTATATTTCTACTTTTAAATTCACCCTATTTTACATCTAATATTTTTTATGTTTTTATTGCATTTAATTGTAGTAAATATTCTTCAAGTATAAAATATTTACTATTTACAATATAAATATATTAGCTTCTATTAAAAGTAGATAAACTTAATTTTTATAATATGGTAATTAAATAGGCAATTATTTACTTTTAAAAATAGCTGATTTCAATTTTGAAAATTAAATAAAAAAACTAAACTAAAAAAATTAGCTATATATATTAAAAAACTATTAAAGTTTATTATACTTTACTAAAAAAAATATTTTAAATTTTAAAAAATATATCTGATATTATATAGCAAGTATACTTTTTTAAATTTAGGTATATTAAGATATATTTAAAAAATTAAAAAATATAATAATAATAAAAGTTATCTATTATAGTAAAATAAATAATATATTAAAATTTGAAGTACTTAATATAAATTTAGTTTTTTTTTCAAAAATTTAAGTTAAAATTTTATAATATATTTATATTAAGATGTTTTTAATTTACAGTTTTAAATTATAAATACTTAAGTTTATAGTTATAAGTTTTAACAACTTTATTAAAACTATATAGCTATTTATAAGCTTTTAAAAAAGTATTATTATTATAGCATTTATTATATATTATTATATTATTATATTATATAAAGTTAGATATACTTAGTATAATTTTTTAAATTGTTAATATTTTCTATTTTATTATATATTATAAATAAAATATAATTTTTTAAATCCTTTTTTAGCATTTTTAATTAAGGTAAAGTTTAGATTATATATTACTTTTAAATAGTAAAATACTAAGCTAAAAGTAAAATACTAGTATTATATATATATAATATAAGCTTTAATATTTTTTTAGTAATAATAAAATTATAAAAAATAATAGTTTTATATAAATTGTAAATTTATATATTAAAATAGCTTTTTACTTTTTTAAATAAGTTTTAAAAAAAACTTAATATTAAATTATTTAAGTAAATTTATATTTTTATAGCTATACTACAATAATATTAATATTAAAATTATTTTTTAAGTATAAAATTATATATTTTTTAAAATATAGCTTTAAAAATTAATTTAGTTATTTTAAATTAGTATAGGTTATAATTAGATATATTTTTAATATTTATAATTATAGTTAGTAAATATATAAATATTTTATTTTTATAGCTTAATTATAAAATTTTCTATTTATTAAACTTTTATTAATTTATTTACTTAATTATATAAATTTAAATATTACTATTTAAATAGTTAGCATTTTTTATAAAAATAATCTTTTTTACTATTTTAATAATACTTTATAATATTAAAGCTTTATTTTAGTATTTTATTTAGTTTAAATACTATATAATTCTAATTATACTTAAAAATATTTTTAAATTTACTATAAAAATTTATTATTATTATTTTATTTTACTATATTTAGTACTTTATATACTATATAATAAAAATTATATACTTTTTATAGATTATAATATATATATTATTTATTTATTTTTAAATATATTTATATCAGACTAAATTTACTTTATTCTATAAAATAAGTTAAGCTAATATACTACTTCTATTAAAATTAGTAAAATATTATTATAATAATAAATCTAGCTATATTTAAATATATTAAATTAATAAAAATAAAAAGCTAAAAAGGTAAAAATAACTACTATTGAATAAAATAGTTAGTAAAAAACTAAAAAAAAATAAAGTAAAATTTTTTAAAAATAGTAGCTTATATAAATAATACTAATATTATATTTAATAAATTTATTTTTTAGTTAAAATTACTAAATATAAAAGCTTAAAAATTAAAAAGTAGTAAAAATATAGCTAATTAAGCAATTTATTATATTAAGTAAGCTAAATATTATTATTAAATTTAAGTAAAAAAACTTATTATTTTAAGTAAGTAGTATTATATTTAGTTTTTTAAACTTTACTTTTGGTTATAATTAATAGAATTAAAAAGAAGTAAAGATAAGTATAAGTATACTAGTAATATTAATAATTAAGATTAATATTTTTAATTTAAATATTTTTACTATTTTTATTATTATTTTATTTAGTTTACTAAGTAGCAAAATACTTTTAAAAATAAACTATTATTTTAATATAGTTTTAATTAAACTATTTAATTAAAAATATAGTTAAAAATTAATTTTAAAAAGTTAAATTTAATATATTAAAGTTAAATATTTATAAATCTAACTAATAAAATTTTATTATTAATCTATTATATATTATTTATTATAAAGTATTTAAAGTTTTAAAATATTTTAATTCTTTTATATTAAGTTTTAAATTTTTATAAGCTTTTTAAAATTAGGTTTATATAATTAAAGTTATTTAATTTTTATAAAAAAAATTATTATTATATTATATATATATTAATAATTAGTTTAAGTAGACTATAAGAATATATTATATTAAAGCTACATTTTAATAAAACATTATTAGCAAATTACTATTTTAAATTTTAAAATAGCTAAAATATTAGCTAAATTTACTTTATTTAATAGAGTAAGTAATTTTTAGATATTTAAATTTATTTTTTTATAGTATTATATATATATAAGTATATAATATTATAATATATAGAGTTATAATATTTGCAAAATTATACTTTTATTTATTTATAGCTTTTTAAGTATAATTAAAATTAAATAGTTTTTAAGCTTTATAAAGCTTAAATATAAAAATTTTAAGCTATGGTATATTATTAAAATAGTTAAAAAATAGTTAGCATAATTTTAAAAGTTAGTTTTAAAATCAAAAAAATATATTAACTACTTAAATAGTATTATTTAATTTAATAGTTTTAAAGTTAACTATTAAAACTATATTTTAAAAGTATAAAAAATACTTAGTATATTAAAAGTTTTACTTTTAATATATATATAAATATTTAATATTAATATTTTTACAATATAGCTACAAAAATTTATTTAAAATACTATTAAGCTATTCTAATATATAACTTTAAAACTTTTTATACTACTATATTATTTAATAGTTATATTAAAATTATATATATATATAATATTTAAGATATTAAAAAAAAAGCTTTTTAGTTTTTTATTTAGTAAAAAATAACTTATAATATAAGATTTACTTTAATTAAAAATGCTTAAATATATTTAAAACATTTTTTCTTAAATTTACTAAAATTATACTTTATTTTTCTTTATTATGTAAAGAAAAAAAAATCTTCAATTTATAGAATTTTATTAAGCATATTTTTTTTATAGTAAAAAAGAAAAATATTAGTAAATTTAATTTAAAACATTTATAAGTAGCTATTAAAAATATATATTTTATAACATTACAAGCTTTGTTACTTAGCTTAACTAACTAAGCCTTACTAATATCTATCTTTTTAAAACTTCTATATATTTTTTCTTTTTTTTAAGATAATAAATACTAATTTTATTTTACTAAGTATTACTAAGTATAAAACTAATTTATAATTATATTTTACTAAGTATTGCTTAGTATAAACTAATTTATAATTTTGCTTTTACTAAGTATTACTTAGTAAAATTTATTTATAACTACTTATTACTAAGTATTATTTTTAGTATAAATTAATTTATAATTATACTTTTACTAAGCATTATTTAGTATAATAATTTATAATTAGATATAAAACTTAGTATAGCTTAGTTATGCTTAGCAATTAATGAAAAAGTATATAAAGACAACTGAAAAGCAAAGTTAAAGCTTTACTTAATATTTTAACTATAACTTATTTTAATAAATAGCTTACTATTAATTTAAATTTACTAGCTTTATTAATTTTTATATTAGAGTTTTTTACTAAAATATTAGAACTTTCTCCTAAAATTATAGATTATTTATTTT
>JAWQFY010001186.1:0-12880 GCA_037055185.1 Capillidium rhysosporum
TATTATTTAAAGCTGGCTAAAATAAGTATGTTATATTTTAGCTATTTAAATTATTAATAAAAATAAAAAAATAAGTATAAAAAAAAGGTAAACTTAATAATAATAAAACTAAATATTAAATATAATATATAAGTAAGTAGCTACTTTATTATAATATATTAGCTATATAATATAAATTTAAATAGCTAATAAAAATAAATTAAAAAAAAATAAATATAAAGATTTATACTATATTTAATAATTTATAAATTAAAAAATATTAAATAAATATAATTTTAATATTTAAAAAAACTAAAATAAAAAATTTATTATTTATAAATTAACTTAGTAATAATATTATATAAAAGTATTTTATTTAATTTAATAAATATTTTTAATTTATTTAATATACTTAATATATAATTATTTATTTTAATGTTTTTTTATAAAAAATTAACTATATTTATATTTTAAATAACTACTAATAGTATATTAACTTAAAATACCTTTTATAAGTTTAATCTAATAATATTTATTTTTTATTTTATATTTAGTAAAAGTAAAAATAATATACTACTAAATTATATTAAATTTATTTACTTAGTAATTATAGTTTAAATTTATTACTTTTTTAAACATATTTAGCTTAAATTTTATACTTTTTTATAATTTTTTTTCAGTAATATAGCTTTTTTACTATGTAATAAAAAAATAAATTAATAATCTAATACTATATATAGTAGTATAGCTTATTTATTACTTATATATAAAAGTAGATATTTTAAATACTGTTTTTAATTTCTAATTTAAAAATAGAAAGCATTTTTCTCCTTAAAATATAAAAGCTACCTAACTAAACTAAGCTATAAAAATAATTCCTCTATTATATAACTTTAACTTAGTATAGTATTAGCTATATTTAATAATAAGTTAACTTTTACTTAGTATATTTACTATTACTTTAATTAATATTTTAAAATAAAATTTATTACTAACTGTAAAACAGTTAGAGTTTTAAAAAAATAACTACTAATAAAAAATAAGGAACTAATAAGCTTATAAGTACCATAAAACTATTATAGTACTTTAATATATTATATAGGTTTTTTATAAAATTTAGCTTTTAAAATATATAATTATTTAAATTTACTAATTTAAAAAATAATGTAAATTTTTAAAATAATAACTATTTAAGTTAATAATATTAAATATTAAATTAAAAAAAATAAAATAGCAAACTATTTAAAAATAAACTTTTTACTATAAAAAGAGTATATAAAAAAGCTATTAAAAAGCTTATTTATATTTATTTAGTTAGTTTTTTTTAATAATTGTAATATAGTTTAAAGAATTTTAACTTTATAATATAAGTAATTATTATAATATAACTGCTTATTTATTATTTTAAAATATGTTTATATATTATTATAGCTATTTGATTATTTTTTATATTAGATTTTATAATTATTTTTCTAATATAGTTTAAAAAATAACTAAATTATTAATATATAAACTAAAGTTAACAAAAAAATGCTTTTAATTTATATTGCTATATTAATATAAAAAATTATGATTGTATATATTTGAATAAAACTACTAATTAAATTATTAACTATAAAATATAGCTATATAAGTTGCTATCTTTTAAATAACTTAAAAGAATATTTAAGTAAACTAGCAAAAAATAGTACAAGTACTAGTTAAAATATTTAAGCAAACTTGATAATAATAGAAACATTTCTGTTAAAAATTTATGTGTAGAAAAACATACTACATGCAAGAGATAAATATATACTTATAAAGATACTATATATTAAAAACAGTTATTAATTTATAAAAACAAATAAGAAGCAGAAGATATAAAACCAAACTTAACACTAAATAAGGCCAATAAACCAAAGTTAATGGAACTTTCAGCACACAAAATCATAAAAATCATAAAAATGATACAGGAAATACATTATAGATCAGAGACTAAAATAATACAACATAAACATAGATATAAATACAGACAAAATAATCTTATAAACTCGCATAAAAATTCTAATTAAGAAAGCAATAAAATTTAGTCAATCCAATCGATTTTTCCATACTTACTAACCAATCATTTGAACTCATTAAAATAAAAATTGAAGACAACAATTGGAAATTGCGTAGAATTTTAAATTTACGAATAGTTTTACAGCTAGAAGAAAAGCACAATAATAAGAGGGAGCGATGGAAGCCAATTTAGGTTCAAGTATGGATATAGAGGGAGAGGATCACTTGAACTACTACTACTCAAGCGATTCAGAAACTGGAGATTCCCGAAGAGTTAATCATTCCGACTTTAAAATCAAATTAAATGATACAAAATTAATCAAATATTATAGTAGCACTTATAGTTTAAACAGTAGGGTAAAGTTGGATATTCCTTCATACATTTTGTATAGAAGGTTAATAAGTCCTTTGGCAAACGAATTAGATTTCAGCTATGGTTATATTTTAAGCTTAAGCTACTACCAACCACAAACTTTAAGTAGTAATGAATACGAAAAAATATCGGATGTAGTTATTGAAAAAGTAAATCAAACCTTAATCACCTTGTTAGATGAAAGCTTTACATTTAAAATCATTAATAAGAATAGTTTAATAGCAATACTTATAATACGAAATTTAGCGGTCACCAACTGTCTTAATAAAGCAAAGAAAAATATAAGATTGTTGTTAGACCTCGCTTTAAACTTCTATATTCAGCTGTTTGGTGGAGGTTTGATTAGTTTAGAAGCTACTACCGATAGCTTACATGAATTCAATTTAAATCTAATTGATACTTTTGAATCTTTGCTACCTACTATTCCACACAAATATATGGATAAAGTGTTGAAATTATTACACAATTTCGTAGAGTCTACTGACCTTTTGTACATTAAGACTGGCTACACAAGTTTCAACAATTTATTGTTAAATTACAAATTTAACCAACAAACTTTAAATTATTTATTAAAAAAAGATATATTTGCAAATGTATGCGAGAGTCTCAACGTATATCAGAAGCATGCCTTACTCATAAAGAAGTTGGAGTTTTTGACCTTGACCTTCAACTTTTTACCCAGACATCTTTTAAAATCAATAGATAAATTGAAAGTCGACAACCTGTTTCATACCTTGTTACTCATTTTACATAAGTTGACTACCACCGAAGCAAACTCATTTCAAACTACTAAAACTAAATTTATAGATATTATTTTGGATTGGTACTAAATTTTATTTCAATCTATATGTTATTAAAAAAAATTTTAGGGTAAAATCGAAATGCAATTTTGACGCCAACGGGCACATCCCGATTCCTACCGTCCAAGCCCAGTTTATACTGGACACCAAATTACCCTTTTTAGATTCTCCAGCTCTGTTGAAAGGCCTGATAGGTTACGTACCAAATGTCAGTTTGATATTCAATCCCAAAACCAATCTGATGATGTTGAAAGGGTTGACTTTCAAACTCAAGTCCAAAAACAATGTCAACTCGAACGGTAATCCTATATTGCATAGGAATACTGCCAGCTTAAACACTTCTATAAACCATCTAAACATGTTCACCACCAATTCCAGCAACTACAGTATAAACGGTGGAAGTGTAAAGGAAGTCGGTAGTGGCAGTGGAAGGAAGAAGCAGACTGTTGGGTATCAATGTCAGTTTGATAGATGTAAGACCATTGTAGTGAACAAGGCTGATCTACTGTCCCATCTCCGTGCAGCCCATCTACCTTCCGGTTTAAACGACTTAGAATGTAAATGGCGTAATTGTAAAGATATTAAGAAATACACCAGACCGGCTTTAATCGATCATCTTCGTATTCATATCTTAGAATCGAGCCGGTCCACACCACTCGCTACCACCATTGAAAGCAGTAGCAACGTACTTCCAATTCCCCAACAGCCCAGCTCATATCTAGTCAGCAGCCCTTCGATCTCGGGATTTAAAGACAGCAACGGCCACAACGCTGGGAACAATGGAAATCATTATGGTGTAAATGGTAGTACCTACAGCCGTCCACTCCCAATCCGTAATATCACATCCCAAACTTCCATCACTACCAGCACACACGCCTTTACTACTACAGATAACGACGTGGAAGAAAACCAATCCGAAATGGATACTTTACATACGCTTACCTTCAATCTCAGTATAAAGCTATTCAAGAGCTTTAACCTTACTTCACACACCGATTCGATGCTTGAACTTGCATTGCGAAACCCCGTTCTTCACCATACATTCTTTAAATTATGTCAGAAGTCGATTGGGTGTTAAACTTTTTATCTATTTTATAAAATGTTAGGCATATTGCTTAAACAAAGATTTCAAGGAGGTAGTAGAGTTACAAGATAGCGAAATATAAGTATCAAACAATTTATTCTAAATTTTATAACTTTCAGCTTAATTATTACCTCCACAATATCTCTTAAATTATATTAATTTAAGGCTTTTAATTTGTTTTATAAGTCTCAATTTCTCAAATTTTAATATTGCTAACCATTGAATGGTTTACTATTTATAACAATTTAAATTGTGTATATTATTTGTTCCCTTTTTATATTTTTATTATATCAAATAAATAAAACACAAAATTTCTTCAGCTTGCTAAAAAATATATTTAATTTTCAATATAAGTCTAATAAAAGTTTTATTTTTAGTTATTAAATTTTTTGTAAACAAGATACAAATTTATAAAAATTAAGAATGCTTTTATAATATTACTAGGTTTTTTTTCTTAAAGGCTATTTAGCCTCAGTATTTTTTATACAGAAATAAAATAAATCAAAGTTAATAAAAGAAAATAGAAAAAATTAGCAAGATTAAAGAGAAGAAAATATAAATAGAAAGCTAAAACTTAATTAAGAGTTAAGTGGTTTTATGCAAAAATAGAAATATATATAATCTAGGATAATAAGATTAAAGCTCTTAAAATATAATTTTTAAAAAAGTTTAATAGATAGTTAAAAAAAACTCTAGCTTATAAAGTTAAAAAATACTAAACTATATAAACTACTAAAACAGTATAAGTATTTAATAAAACTAAAAGCTAAAATAAAACTAAAAATAAGACTAAAAAGAATATATTACAAATATATTCTTTAAATAATTATAAATATATAAGTAACTACTTTTAATTATAAGTTTTTAATATTTAAGCCAAATAGTATAGCTTAATAATTAATTGTATAAGCTATTTATTTAAAGAATATAAGTTTGATTTTTTCTATAAGTTATTTTATTATTACTAAAAAAAATTATTAAATTTTGTTAAAATATTAAAGTTTTTATAATATATATATTTACTTATTTATTAAAAACTTTAAGTATTTTATTACTTACTTAAATTTATTTATTTATTAATACTATATTTTTATTTTTTTATTTTATTATTATTTTTTTAAATATTTATTTTTGACTATTTTAAATAATTATTATTATTAATTACTTTGCAATTAAAACTTTAAAAAATATTTTTTTAATATTAGAAAATAAATAAATTATTCTTTAATAAAAAGCTTATTTATATAATATATATAATTAATAATTAATATAAACTAATTATTTATATTTACATTTATTTAATTAAAAAAGAATTTTATTATAATTATAATATAGTTTAAAAATTCTTAATTTTATAATTTAAGTAATTATTAAAATATAGCTACTTATTTATTATTTTAAAATAAATATTTATATTATTATGGCTATTTAGTTACTTTTTATATTAGACTTTATAGATATTTTTCTAAAAAAACTAAATAAAAAAGTATTATTATTATATTATATAAAAATATAATAAAATCAATTACTAGTAATAAAAATAAAAATAAAGTAAATTAAAATTAAAAATATAAATTAACTTTTATTAAATAATAAATATATATTTAAAGCTTATTAATTTTACTTTAATAATTTTTTAATTAGTTTTTATAATAAATTTAAAGTAAAATATAGAAATTTTTTATACTTTTTTTAATATACTTTATATTTAAATAATAATAAATTTAAATAATAAAAATTATATAAAAAGCTTTATAGTATTTAGCTATAAATAACTTGATAGAAAAATATATATATTAGTTATTAAATAATAATAAAATACTATAATATTTTTTTATTAAATATTATTAAATTTATTAATAATAAGTTTAATATATTAAATTTTTGTAACTTAGTTAGAAAAAATTAAGTATTTATATTATAATTTAAAAAATTAATATAAAAAATAAAGCTATTTATAAAAATTTTAAGTAAAGTAAGATATTAAATTAATTTAATATTATAATAATAGTTTAAAAATTAAAAAATTAAATTTTAATTTAAAAATTCTATATTTTAAATATATATATATTAAATTTTAAATAAAATACTAATTTATAATTATTATAGTTATATATAAATTTAGTATAAAAAATAAGTAATTAATAATTAAAAAAAATTTAAAACTAAAACATTATATAGTAAAACTACTTTATTAATTTTAATAAAATTTAAAGCTTTTTATTAAAATTTACACTAAAATTTTTAGCTATTTAAAGTTAATTAATAATTTATTTATTTTTTATTAATAATAACTATTTAAAAAAATTAAACTTTTTTTTATTTTATTAAATTTAAATAAGTAGTAACTAAAATTAAATACTATTATTAATTATTATAGTTAAGTAAAAAAGTTTTATAATATTAATATTAAATGTAGAAAAATATATAATATATTTAAATATTTATAATTTTATTATTTTTTTTTATTTTTTATTTAATTAATATTTAATTTATATTATATTTATATACTTAATATTATTTTATAAATATAGTAAAAATATACTAATTATATATACTTGATCATATATATAAGCCTATTTTAATATATTTTAAAGCTTTACTATTTTTTATTAAAATAAAACTTTACTTATACTTTAAAGATAAACTTATAATTATTATTATATAATTACTTTTATTAGCTTTAATTTATTTAATAAGCATAATATATATTATACTTTAAAATTTTAATTTTAATTATTATTTATTTATATAATTTATATTTTAAATACTATTTATTTATTTTTATTATTATTACTTTATAAAATAAGTATATAAGCTAGATTATATTTTAAATTTATAAATATGCTTTATAATATAAATTTGCTTTTTAAAATATAAATATATTTTATTAATATAATTATAATTATAATTATAATTTATTTTATAAGTTTAAATATATAAGTATATTAAAATTTATAATACTAAAAAAACTTATTTATAATTATAAATGATTTTAACTATTTTATTTAGTTTATATTTTAGCTAAAGCTACTTTTATATAATAAAATTAAATTTATAAATTAGAAGAAAATTTTTGCATTAATAAATTATTTTATATATTTTAATATTTAAAGATATTTTAAATTACTTTTATTATATTAAAAGTTATTTTTAGCATTTAATTTAGTAAGAATAATAAACTTACTGCTTTCCAAATATACTGCTAATAGTATATCAACTATAATATAAAAGTTATTAATAATAGCAATTATTTTAACAATTTAGTTTTATTACATTAATTGCTAAAATATTACTAATTAAATAAATAATAATAATAATAAATTTAAATATAAAATTAAAATAATAAAAAACTTTAAGCTAATATAAAATTTAATAAAAGTTAGTTAAGTTTAAAAATATAAAAATATATATAAATATATATAAATATTAAAGTAAGCAAATATATTGTTTTTAAAATAAAATACTAATAAAAAATCAATAATTGAAAATATTAAATTTATAAAGCTAAAAAAAAACTTAAACTTTTATATTAATATATTATTGCTTTTTTTTAATATTTTCATTTATTATGCTTTAATTTAATTTAAAAATAACTAACATATAAATTTTATTTTACTTTTATACTTAATAATCTTAAAAAAATTTAAAATTTAAGCTTTTAGTTTTAATAATTAAAAAATAATATATAATAGAAAGTAATTCTGTTTATTTATACTAATTTTATCTATCAATTTTTAGTAGTAAAATACATATACTACTTTTAAAACTATTTAAATAATTTAATATATTTTAAAAATAAAGAAATTTTATATTTATAACTTAAAATAGGTAAATACTATATTTTTAATTAAAGATGTAATAATTTTTATCCAGTTTACTCAATAAATACATTTCAAATGTAATATAAAAATTAGGTAAAAAAGTTAAGATATATTAGGGTAATATGCTTGTCTATTTTTAGCTAATTCATTTGTTTATAATTAATAATATTCCAGATTTTCTACAAAAGCAACTGGTTTTAAAGAAATTAAAATTAAAAAATATATATCCAAGTATAACAAAAAGGCAGCTAAACAAGCTACTTTATAGCCTATATAATATTAAATATATTTTACGAATTTTATCTTATACTAGTTGGTAATGATGCTATATATTTTTTATTTATATATACAAACTAGTTAAATGAGTTGTTTTTTAGTATATAAATATTTTTGAGTTAAACTATACCAAGTGCTCTAAATTTTTAAAAACTACGGTATAACTAAATCCTTAGTACAGTTACATAAAGTATTCAATCATATTTTATAACATATGTATAAATATGCATTTATTTGTTTTTTATTTTGATCTATTCTTAGTTTCCTGGTTATATTTAACTTTATCGACTTTGCTTTATTTTATCTGTGCAAAGTTTACTTACACAGTTTGAAGACATTCATATAAAATGGAACAACACAACTTTGATAAACCTGAAAGCTTTCCAGTTTAGAGTTATATTTGAACTAGAGATAAAGTTAGAACATATAAAACTGAAAGTTGAATGAGTGATATTAAAGTTACCAACATACTTAAGATATTAGAAGGTAGAGATGGAGTGTATCCTTCTTATAATAACTACCAACAATTTTTAAACGATCAGTATAAGAAGCTAGAAAAATTGACCAATAAAATCAAGTATTGATATTATAAATATTTGTGTTTTTGACCAAATTTATGTAGAGAGAAAGATTTAGATGGGTACCAGTTTAACTCCTTTGATGATCTAGATTTAAATTTGGATGAATTTAAATTAAATTTATCTACAAGTCGAACGTTAACTCCGATTTCTTTTAATACGCCTACTAATGAAGTGGGAACTGGTGATGTTTTTTACAATCTTACTTGGTTAGCAAAGTATATTTAATTTTATTTGTATTTTAAACCTTTGTTAAATAGAGAATGTAATAAAGTTTCATTAACTGTGGCATTCGATTCAGATTTATTATTCGAAACAGTCGCTAAACTTATTATTTCCAGCGATTCCGATGCACATGTTCAAAACGAACTGTTAGAATGGTTAGGCTTCGATCACATGGAGTTTTTAAGTTCTATAATACAGAGACGTGATCAACTTCGATCTTTCTTACTCAGACAAGTATTTATCTTTTTGTAAATGTTTATTAACAAGTAAATATTTAATTTCCAGAACAACAGTAATGAATCCGAAAATAGCTTACAAAAACAGAAGCAACGAGCCAAAGAACTTAGTAACGGTAACAGAGGTCAGTTTGGTGCACAAGTTACTATTATGACTGAATCCGAAAAAAAGGAGCTGAAGAAGTTGAGAAAGGATATTAAAAAAGGATCTCTGAATAATAGGAATACTAATAGTATTTGTAAATTCTAATTTATTTTTATTGACATATTTAATTAGACAAAGAAAAAGAGAATATTTTTGATACTTCTGGGTTGCGTAGGATTAGGGAAGAGGCTTTAAATCAGGCCCCTTCCATTATCATTTCGGATTCATTTTCAAAAGTATTCTTACATTATCAATTGAAATGTTAATATTTTTAATAGACTAGGGGTCACGATTACCCCAATATTTATCAAGCAGCTGATACTTCCAACAGCTCACTATCTGCATTTGGATCCAAATTCGTATTACCTAAAGGTACAGAGCGTTATAACGGAGAGGTAAAATTAACTTTTATTATATTTAATTGATTATATTTTCTTACCATAGTTTTACGATGAATTGACTATACCTATAACTACTAAAGCACCATCACGTACTACTGAAAAAACAGTGTTTTTGGAGGATATGGACTCCCTATGTAAAAACTCATTCAAAGTAATTTCCATTTATATTTCATTTTCTTACATTTTAACTTAGAGCTATAAATCCTTAAACCGAGTACAATCTATAGTTTATCCAATCGCATACAAAAGCAACGAAAACATGTTATTATGTGCTCCTACTGGTGCTGGTAAGACTGATGTAGCCATGCTAACTATACTGCGCACCTTATCTTTACACTGTTCACCACCACCAACATCTGATAATGCTTCCGATTTACACATCCATAGATCCGCTTTTAAGATCGTATATGTGGCACCCATGAAAGCACTAGCTGCCGAAATTGTGGTGAAGATGGGTTCTAGATTGAAATGGTTAGGCATTCAAGTTCGCGAACTTACTGGTGATATGCAGCTTTCAAAAGCGGAGATATTGAATACGCAGATTATCGTCACCACTCCAGAGAAATGGGATGTAGTTACTAGAAAGGGAACTGGTGACACCGAATTGGTTCAGAAGATTAAATTACTAATTATCGATGAAGTACACCTACTTCATGATTCAAGAGGTTCGGTAATCGAGAGTATAGTAGCACGAACTTTGAGACAAGTAGAAGCTACCCAGTCTATGATCCGTATTGTTGGTTTATCGGCTACCCTACCTAACTATTTGGATGTGGCTCAATTTTTGAAAGTCTCACCGTACCAGGGACTTTTCTATTTTGACGGTGGGTTTAGACCAGTGCCTTTAGAACAGCATTTTGTGAGTGTAAGAGGTAAACCAGGATCGGGAGCTTCCAATTTGAACTTGGATCGAGCCTGTTTCGAGAAGACACAAGCTCTGCTGGAGCAAGGGCATCAGGTTATGATATTCGTACACACCCGTAAAGAGACTGTTAGAGTAGCTCGAACTATGTTGGAGATGGCTGTTGCTGACGGATGTTCCGAACTCTTTGTACCTAACGAATCCAATTTGGATGCACACAGCCAATTTAGTAAAGAAGTGGGTTTGTCGCGTAACTTCGAACTTCGCCAGTTTTACAAGAACTGTGTCGGTATGCATAACGCAGGTATGTTACGTTCCGATCGTAATCTGATCGAGAAGATGTTTGCGGCCGGTGCACTAAGACTACTCTGCTGTACAGCCACTTTGGCTTGGGGTGTGAACTTACCCGCCTATGCGGTAGTTATAAGAGGCACTCAAGTTTACGACGCTCAGAAAGGTTCGTTCGTAGATCTATCTATCCTGGATGTATTACAGATCTTCGGTCGTGCTGGTCGTCCTCAATACGAAACTCACGGTGTAGGTTATATTTTAACTACTGGTGATAAACTTTCCCACTACGTATCTGCCATCACACAACAACATCCTATCGAGTCAGGATTTATCGGTAATTTGGTGGATAATTTGTGCGCCGAGATCTGCTTAGGTACGGTCACTAACGTTGACGAAGCTGTCACCTGGTTAAGTTACACTTTCTTGTATGTACGTATGAAACGTAACCCTATGATCTACGGTGTCGACTACGAGGAAGCCCAATCCGACCCACTTCTAGGTAACCGACGCCGCGAGTTGATTATCTCAGCAGCTAAAACATTGATGGACAATCAGATGATCGTATTCGACGCTAACACAGGATATTTGACACCCAAGGATTTGGGACGTATTTCCAGTTTGTACTATCTGTCCAACAACTCAGTAGAGATTATGAATAGTAAGATGCGCCCTAGGATGGCTGAAGCCAACGTATTCAACATGGTAAGTTCTAGCAAGGAGTTTGAGAACATCAAAGTACGCGATAATGAGGTCGTAGAATTAAATAAAATGCTCAAAGACAACTGCGCTTGTCACCTAGCTAATGGAATTAATGGACCGGCTGACAAAGTTAACGTGCTGATGCAATCCTATATCTCCAAGGCCTATCCTGAGGATTTTGCTTTAGTCAGTGACATCAACTATATTGCCCAGAATTCAGGGCGTATTTTAAGAGCGGTATTTGAGATTGCACTCAACAGGAACTGGGGTCCTACCGCCGCTGTCTTACTTTCTTTATGTAAATCTATCGAACGGCGTATGTGGTCTTTCGAACATCCGTTGTGTCAGTTCGACCTTCCACACGACATCCGTGCTAAATTGGAAGGTATCACGCACCAAGTTTCCATCAAAGAGTTACGTGCAATGACACCAGCCGAACTAGGTGATATGGTATGCTTCGCTCGTATGGGGCCTATTTTGGCTAAACGAGTGAGCCAGTTTCCTACCGTTGACTTAGAAGTAGAAATCTACCCTATAACCCGTACCGTACTTCGAGTTTCGGTCACTGTCACTCCCGATTTTGAATGGGATGACAAGGTACACGGTCACGCCGACCACTGGTGGCTTTGGGTCGAGGATACCGACCAGATGGAGTTGTACCACTCTGAGTCATTAATACTACACAGAAAAACGTTAAACACACCGCTGCAGGTCAAGTTTACCATCCCCATCGTAGAACCGCTCCCCAGCCAGATCTTTATCCGAGCTATCTCGGATAGATGGATCGGTGCAGAAGCTTTAAAACCGGTGTCCTTCCAACACCTCATCCTTCCCAAACTATTACCCCAGCACACCGATTTACAAGACTTACGTCCACTACCTGTGAGTGCCTTAAACGACCCTGTTTTAGAAAACATATGTAAAAAACGGTTCAGTTACTTCAACCCAGTACAAACCCAAGTATTCTACAAATTATATCATGATAAAGAGAACGTGTTACTGGGTTCACCTACTGGTTCCGGTAAAACTATGGCAGCTGAACTCGCCATGTGGTCTGCATTCCGTGA
>JAWQFY010001187.1:0-12878 GCA_037055185.1 Capillidium rhysosporum
CATTGTGCGGTACAAAATACTACAATGCAGAGGTGGCAACAAATATGAGCATTTGTACAAAAAAGTTAGTAAATAGTGATGGAGTAAAATTAACTTCATTGTCAATCATAGAAGCAACAAACGTAAATACTCAGTAAGCAATATAAGTAAGCAAAATTGGCAAAAATTTGGTGGCAAAATTGACATGCGTTTGTATGTAGTCTAGATTACGGATAGCAATAGCTGCAATAACCACAAACTAACTGGTAGTGAAGAGGCAACTAAATCCAACATATAGGATTTGGATGAGGAGATGAGGGCATCCGCAATTTTGGATGGCCTCCACATCTTTAACAAAACAGAGAAATGAAAATAAAACAAAAACAAGAAATAAATAAAAATATCTTACCATGGCGTGGCAATGTCAGCTTTGAGAGTAATTTGGTAAGTTCGACATGTTTTTACAGAGATTTGAGTCAACGGTAGTTATGATTTGTTGTATGTTGACAAGGTAAAGTTCTTTGTTGTTTAGCACTTGCGGCTATACTAGACTTGTTTTTAAGACGTTGAACTTGTAAGTTCTTGAGTGAGAATAACAAAACAAAGAGTTATTCTTTGTTTCAATTTTCAATTAAATTGTCAAGATTTGTTAAGTAAATTGTTGAGATAAGTTTGTATAATTTTGTCATCTGAGAATAGAAGAAAAAAGGTGATAAAATCAAATAAGCTTGGGAAATGAAGGTAAAATGATGAGAATAATCATTAAGTCAGCAACTTATAAAGTTGCTGAGTAACAAAATGTCACAATTTTATAACTAAAATATTTAAATAGCTAAAATACTAACTTAATTTAACTTATTATATATAATAGATAATTTTAATGTTTTTTTATTATATTTAAAAAAAACTATAGTTTTATAATATATAATGCTATAAATTATATAGTTTAACTTTTTTTTAAATTTTGCTATAAAATTTTTAATTATTATTAAAATTAAATAAATTATAAGCAAAATAAAATATATAAATTTTATTTTAATATAATATAATATTATTAAAATAACTTTTTTTAAATATATAAAAGTAAAGCTCTTAGGTTTAAAGTATTTTTTTAAAGATAAAAGTATAAAAAAGTATATTAATTATTTAAATATTAATATTTAAATTTTTGTAATAAACTTATAAAAATAAAAATAAGTTTAATAAATATAGTGTTTTTATAACAAAGCTTTAAAAATAAAGTAAATATGTATTAATTTAAATAAAATTTAAAAATTATAAAAATTATATAGTAAATTTTTTTAAATAGTAGAAAAAAAAGTATTAATAATTTATAAAATTATATTAAGTAATTTAGCTTTAATATAATAAAAGCTATACTAGTAAAGCTAATTTATAAATTTTATTAATAATTATAAAAATATATAACTTTTAGCTATATAGTTTTATTAAAATAGTAAAAGTTTATAACTTATAATTTAAATATATATAAATTTTACTTATAACTAAAAAATACTAAAATATTAATAAATTTTTATTTAAAATTATAATACTATTTTTACATATTTTTAATTAAATAGTATTATATATTATTTAAAAATTTAAAAGATTTATTTTAATAATATATATTTATTATAAAATTTAAACTTAAAATTTTAAATATTAAAATTTTTAACTTTTTAGTAGTAATAATAAGTATTATATTTTAAATGTTAATTATTTGTTAATTTTTTATACTTTACTTATTATTATTTTATTTCATTATTAAAATATATTTTTTAAATAAATTATTTTGAGTTTTGTTTTTATTTACTTATTATACTTATATAAAATTAAAGTTTTATAACTAAATTTTTAAAAATAAAATTAGCTACTTTTAAAATAATTAATTAATTATATTTTATATATTATTAAAATTTAGTTTAGTATAATTATTAGTATATTTTTTAACTAATTTTAAATTATAATAATTTAAAAAACAGATTATTTATTATAAAATAGCTAATTTAAAAAAAATTAATATAAAGTACTAGTAAAATAATATTTATATATAAAAAAACTATAAATTAGTAATTTTATATAAATAAATAAAACTAAAAAAAGTTTAAACTAACTTTATATTAACTTATTATTTTAAGTTTTTAAATTTAAAGTATATAAAGTAGTATATAAATTAACTTTTTAATAAATTTATATAAAATAATTTCTAGATTTTTATTTAAATTAAGCTAGCTACTTAATTAAAAAAATTTTAAAATAAAAAGTATATTTAAATTAAAGCTAATATATATATATATACAATATAGTATTTAAAAAGCTATATTAATTAAACTTATTTTATTTATATATTTTTTATTTTTAAATATTCTTTCTAATTTATTAAATTTATAAAAGTAAAAGTTATTTATACTTCTAATAATAATTTAGTATATAATATATAATAAGTAAAGTATTTAATATAGATTTGAAAATTTTATTATATATTATATTATTTTTATTAATATATAACTAAAAGTAATACTAAAAATATTTTAAAATATAAACTATTTTATAGTATATATAAAATATTAAAGTAAAGTTAAGAATAATAAGACTTAAATATTTAACTAAGTTAAAATTTTATACTAAATAATATAGCTTATTATATTTATTATAAAGTACCATAAAAAATAAAAAAGCTTTATATATATACAAATATTTAGAAAAATATATAAGTATTATATTTTGCTAAATAAAAATAAAAAGTTAAGTTTACTTTAAATATATTTAATACTTTCTGTTTTTTACTTATATATTAAAATAACTAAATATAATATAGCTATTAATTAAAAAGTTTTAAATTAAAAAGTTATATATATATTTTTGCTAATAATAAATGGTTTATAAAATAATAGTAAAAAATTTAAACTACTATTTTTAATAAGTTTATATATAGTTAAATATAAAGCTTATATTTTAAATTTATTTTATAGCTAGCTTATAAATACTATATATATATTTAAAATATTGGTTTTAAAGCTAGTATATATAAAGTATATATTATAATAATAATAAAGTAATTAAATTAGCTACTATAATATTACTTTTAATGAAAGTTTTTTTATTTAATTATAAAATATAATGTCTTTTTAGTTTAAATACTGCTAGATCTACTATAGCTTTAATAGCTATATTTTTTAAAGTTAGAAATATATTAAAGTATTTAGCTATATTATTAAGTAGTTTATAAAAATAATTAGTTAAATATATTAAAAAATTAAAGTAAAAAATAAAGTGTCTTATATTATCATTACTAAAGTTTATATATATATATATTTAAATATTTAAAAGCTAAAAACTTAAGTATTTACTTTATTAATAAATCAAATTCTATAAAAAGTATTGCTAAAAACTTTTTTAATAAAGGATTTAAAAGGCTTACTTTATTAATTAAGTAATAAAAATGTAGTAAAAAAGTAAAATAAAGATAAAATAGTAAAGTTCTAAAAAAGAAAAGCAAATATAAATAAATAAAAGAATAATTTCAAGTTCTTAAATGCAGTAGAAAGATAATGCTATCTGAAAAAAAATGGAAGAAAAAAAATGAAAAGCTATAAAGAAAAATGAATTTAAAAGATTTAAATAATAATAAAACTAATTAGAAGTTCTTTTAAAATTAGAAGAAAAGTCTTAATGTAGTTTAGCAGAGCTACTTCAAAAAGGGAAGAGGGAGAATGATTGAATAAAGAAGCAATATTAATTTTAACAAATATATAAACCCTAAAAATAAGAAAATTCTATTTAGATCTTATAATACTCTAATATTTAAAAAAATTATTATTAAATTAAAAATCAATTATTATATTTAATTAATGTAAAAATAATTAGATTTAGAAAGGTTATATACTATTATAGTAAAATAAACTAGAAAACTCAGCTTAATAAGTAAATTATATTAAATTTAGACTTAAATATATGTTACTATAATTAGCACCAGTAAAGTAGCAATTTAACTAAAAAGGCTATATAAAAATTCCGAACAGAGAATATAAAAAATAGTGCTGCCTCAACTTGTTATTGAGGTACAGTTTCAAGTTAGAAACTGTAATACAGATGTAAGTCGTTCTAATTATGCGTTAAATTTAATAAAGTTTGCTTTTGATACTTTTTCTGCAACTGTATATGAATTTGTACCTTCCAAAATAAAGCTTCAAGAATAAAAATATTATCGAAAAATTTTAACTAATCAAAATTGGGTACAATTAAAATTAAAATAGTTTGGAGCAATCCGCTCAAAAACAAAATTCCAAATCCAAAAAATTAAGTAAAATTTTTGGTGTAATTTTAAATAAAGGTTTTTTGTTTTTAGTTTACTAGGTCCAAAAATCTAAACAGAACGTGAAGGAAAAGGAAGTACCAACAACCCAAACATAAATATATATATATATAATTTTTGAATATTAAACAAGAATATGACATCGATTTATAACTTTAAGAAGATCCAAGTGGTACCTTCCAGTACCGATTTCTTAGATATTATTCTAAGTAAGACCCAACGTAAAACACCTACCGTTATCCATAAGAACTTTAAGATCAGTCGTATCCGTAACTTCTATATGCGTAAGATTAAGTTCACTCAAGAGAACTTTGATGAGAAGTTACGCCTTATGTTAGAAGAGTTCCCAGCTTTGAACGTAACTACATTTTTATTTATAATCGTTTTATTGATATTTTTTGTTTCTATGGGAATGTATAGAATATCCATCCTTTCTATTCGGATTTGATGAACATTTTATATGATAAAGATCATTATAAATTAGCTTTAGGTCAGTTGAATACGGCTCGTACTTTGATAAACAACGTAGGTAAAGATTATGTAAAATTGATCAAATTTGGAGACAGTTTGTATCGTTGTAAACAGTTGAAGAAAGCAGCTTTAGGAAGGTAATCTTTTTCATAACTTTAAGATATAAATCGTTCGATAATATAGAATGGCTACTATAATGAGACGTCAGAAGGACAGTTTAGCATATTTGGAACAGGTACGCCAACATTTAGCTCGTCTTCCTTCTATCGACCCCAACACTCGTACTTTGTTAGTATGTGGGTACCCCAACGTCGGTAAATCAAGTTTCCTCAACAAGGTTACTAGAGCTGACGTCGAAGTCCAACCTTACGCCTTCACTACCAAGTCTCTGTTCGTAGGCCATATGGATTACAAGTATTTACGTTGGCAGGTGATTGATACTCCTGGGATTTTAGATCACCCTTTGGAGGAACGTAACACTATCGAAATGCAGTCTATCACCGCTATGGCCCATCTCAGAGCCTGTATTTTGTTCTTCATTGACCTGTCCGAGCAGTGTGGGTACTCTATAGAGGATCAAGTCTCCTTGTTTAATAGTATTAAACCACTCTTTGCCAACAAACCTATTCTCTTATGTATCTCGAAGATCGATGTAACCCGTCCCGAGGATATTCGTGAGGAGGATAAAGCACTCATCCAATCCATCATCGATCAGGATGGTGTAGAGGTAGGTCAGTTCTCCACCTTTACCGAAGAAGGTGTTATGGAAACCCGTAACAAGGTACATCTATATAATTTTTTGCATATAGCTGACTTTTTGTTGGTTTGAACTAGGCTTGTGATGTACTGTTGGCTAGCCGTGTGGATCAGAAACTTAAAGGTCATAAGATTGGAGACGTACTCAACAAACTTCATCTTGCTATGCCTGTCATCCGTGATGCTCAAGTAACCTATAATTTTAATTATTGCATCCGACTTACGAACTTTTTTCCTTAGCACCGTCCTCCCGTTATCCCTGAAGGCGGTCTCAACCGACCCAAGTTTGATATCAACGATCCCAACCGCCCTAAACTGGAGCGTGATCTTGAAGCCGAAGCCGGTGGTGCTGGTGTCTACAACATCAATCTCAAAAGTGAGTCTAGCGTTACCGTTGCCCTCAATACTAATGTAGTTTCCATTTTTTTAGAGAAATACATGTTGGCTGACGACGAATGGAAGAACGATATCATTCCGGAAATTATGGACGGTAAGAACGTGGCCGATTTCATTGACGCCGACATCATGGAGAAGTTGGAGGCTTTGGAGCGTGAGGAGGAGGAACTGGAAGCTAAAGGTGCTTACAACTCAGATGAAGACGACGAGGATGAGGATGAGGAACTGGAGTTGATTAGAGAGGCTGCTCACTCTATCCGACAGAAGAAACAGATTTTGGTCAAAAACCATAAGCTCGAAAAGGGTAAAGCTCCTACCATCATGGGAAAGAAGTTCTACGCTCAGGTATATATAAAATCGTACTTCTAAATTTACTAATTTTAAATATTTAGCGTACCAGTGCCGAATCGATGGCCGAACAACTTTCCAACGTCAACCTCCCTGCTACCGATGCGGTAGATACCGTAACCTCCCAGCGTCGTTCCCGTTCGGTACTAGCATCTCGACCTCCTAGAGATGCATCTAACGTACGTAACGACGACGGTACTAAGACGAAACGAGACCGTTCTGCATTCGGTCTTAAGAATGCAGCTGAGTTCCAAGCTTCCGAGAAGATTCGTAAAGCTGCCCGAAAGGTTCCCAATCTCATGGCGAAAAGAGGAGAGTCCGACAGAGCTATCCTTACCAAGATGCCCAAGCATCTGTTCTCCGGTAAACGTAAGTCTGGGTCTACTGATAGGAGATAAATGTACCACTCGTACTGGTGCTTTTCTATCGCGTCCGATAGTGTCTACAACGTCGAGTGGGTGTGGAATTACTTTATCAAGTGCTATCTACTATCTTTTCGGATCTACCTTGCCAATGTTTTCCTACTCTTCGATTTTGTGTCATCCAACCTAAGCTCACATATATACATCACCACTTCACTCCCCGCCCTCTTCCCCCTACCCTACCTCTTAACTTAGTGTTTTAACTCTAATATATATAGATTTTTCCTAGCTTTTTAAAAATGAACTAAGTTTAAATTTAAGTATTTTTGTTTATTTTTGAAAATGGAGCCTTGAATATTCCACTATAAACCTGGTAAACTGCTAAATTACTTTTTTAAGCTGCAAGTGGAATATCTAGTTTTCTATCTTAATATATGGTGCTATACAAATTTTGCTATTTTTGAAGCTAATTTTTAGAATTTGAGCCTTTATTTAAAGTTGAGTTTAGTTTAATTAAATTTGATTTTTAAATTCAATTTTAGAGCAAAAAAAGTTGAAGCAATAAGTCAAAATTATTAGCTAAGTGTAAAGTTTATCTATTATCTACAATATTAGGTTTTAAGAATGTATTAATTTTATAGACTAAATTAATTTAAGTGTAAAAAAAATTGAATTTTTATAACTGTAGTCTAAAATGAAAGTTTTATTTTAGAAATAATATCTTAAACTGAATTCAAATTTTAGATTTAACAATTAGTAGAATTAAAGTATTATCTTTATTCTTTTTTTAGTTCTAATTAAAAAATTGAAATTTAAATTAAATATATTTTAAAAAATATATTATTAGCATTTTACCTATATATCTATTTTTAAAGTTTATTATAGTTTAAAGGCTTTTTAAAAAAATAAATAAATTTTAATTTTGTTTTTTATTAAAGCTAAGCTATTTAAATTAACTTATATTTTTTATTTTAAAATTAGTTTTTTTAAAAATAGCTATATACTTTTATTAATTTTTTATTTAAGTTAAAAAAATAAATATAAAAATTTTTATAATATTTAAAAATATAATGAATTTTATTTAAAAAATTAAATTATTAAACTAAAAATAAGAATTTATATAACTAAAACTAAAAAGATTTAAAAAATTCAAAGTTATAAAAATTCTATAATAAAACTAAATTGTTAAAAAAATTACTATAATTAATAAATTTTATATTACAATTAATATACTATTAATAATATATTTAAAAAATAGTTAATTTATTATCTTTAATAAGCTAAAAAGCTAAAAAATAGCATTTAATATAATAAAAGTAATCTAAAACTTAAATATTTTTAACTATTAAAACTTATAAAATAGTTTATTAAATTAAAAGCTTTCTTTTAGTTTTAAAAATCTATTTTATTATATAAAAATAGTTTTAGCTAAAATATAAGTTTTATAAAATTATTAAAAGTATTTATAATTATAAATAAGCTTATTTATTATTACAAATCCTAATATAGTTATATATTTAATCTTATAAAATAAGTTACAAAGTTATACTTATAGTTATACCTTTTTAAATATAGAAATAATTAAGTTTAAAAGCCTATTATAAAGCTAAAATGTTATTATATTTATATTATTAAAATAAATTTATAAAATATATAGCAGATTTATTATTAATAAAATTTATAAGCTATAATTATAATTATGCTAATAAAGTATATTTATATTTTAAAAGGGAAATATATATTATAAAGTATAAGCTAGCTTATATATTTATTTTATAAAATAACTTAATAATATAACAAGTAAGTTATATTTAAAATATAAATTAATTTATACTTAAAGTTTAAGTTTATAATATAGATTGTATAAATAAAATAATAATTATAAGACTATCATTAAATTATAAATAATAATTTATTTTAATAAAAAATAATAAAACTTTAAAATACATTATAATAAAATTATTATAATATTAGATTAAGAGTAATACTAGTAGTTAATTTTATTAGTAAAAAAACTTAGTCTAAATATAATAAATATTTATATAGTTAACTAAATCTAGGTATAGCTATTTATATATTAATTAATAAAGTAGAAAATATAATAAATGATATATAATTTTAAAAAAAAGTTCTGATATTTTAATAAAGAATTTTAATATAAAGTTAATAAAGATAATAAAAATTAAATTAATAAAATGTTATTTATTAAATAAAGTTATAATTAAAATATTAAGTAAATATTCAACTTTGCTTTTTAGTTTTCTTTATATACTTTTTATTAATATTATTAAATATAATTAAGATATACCAAGTTTTATTTTTAATTATAAATTAGTTTATACTAAGCAGTATTTAGTAAAATAAGATTAGTATTTTATTATTCTATTAAAAATATAAAAATACAAAAGTTTAAAAATATTAATTTTAATAAGGCTTAATTAGATAAGTTAAGTAAAAAAGTTTATAATATTATATTTATAAATATAATCAAGTATATTTAATTATTATATTTTTACTATAACTTATAAAATAATAATAAGTATGTAAATATAGCAGCTTTTATAATATAATTTTAATTTAAAATAATAATAAAATTAGAAATATTTATTTTTATAAAGTTATTATTATAATAAAATTTTTATACTAATTTAGCTAAATTAAGTATTTAATATAAAAGTAATATAACTAAAAAAAGCTTAAATAACTTTTGAAATGTAAATAAAATATTATTTTTAAATTTATTTTATTATTTTAATTTAAATAAATAAAAATCTTAAAAAAATATAATAATATATAAGTATTTTAATTTTTTTTATTTTAATTTTAAGTAGTTTATCTAATTAATTTAAGTTAAATAAATTTATAATATTTAATTAATAATTATATAACTATTTAAAATTACTACTTATATTATAAAATAAAGTTTTTTAAATAATTTTATTTATTTAAATTTATTAATACTAATTTTTTAGAATTTTTTTAATATTTAACTTTAAAGCATACTAACTAGTTTTTTTTAAAATTAACTATTATATAATAAATTTATATTTAAATTAATAATATCTAAATTTATAGTATATTAAGTTTAATATACTAATAAAAAACTTTAAAAACTATAATTTTCAAATTAATAAATATTAAACTTTAAAGTAGTAAAATTGTAATATTAATTAAAAAATTATATTATAATATAAAGTTAAATATACTATATTTTAAGCTAAAGCTATACTAATTTAGTAAATATATTAAGATTAAATAAATTAAATTTAAATATATTTTATTTAAAATTTATATTAATATTAATTTTCTAATAGCATCATAAATTTAATTCAAAATAATATCTTTTATATTAAAAGATATTCAATTAAAAAATTTGCTAAAATAGCCTTATTATTAAAGTAAGCTTTTATTTAAAATATTTTAGTTATATAATTACTTTATTATTATATAATGGTATATTTTTTTACTAAATAATTTGCTAGCATTTTAATATATTTTTAAAATAATATTTATTATATATATACTTGCTAAGTAATTTTTATAATTAGCTATATATTTTATTTTTTAAAGTTTATTTAGTATTTTTATAAGCAAGTTATTAAAAATTTATTAAAATATCTTTTTTTATTTTAAATAAACTTTTTTATATCTTACTTTTTATAATATTTTATAGTATATTTTTAAAATTTTAAAGTATAGTTAAGTTAAAATACTTAACTTTAACTTAACTATATAATAAAATTTATATACTTACCTTTAAAGTAAGCTAATAAGTAACTAAAATGCTTACTTTTTATTTAAGTTTATAATTAATTAAGACATTTATTTTTAAAATAGATATAATATATATTATAAAATATTAAATTAATAAAATAACTTTATTAGTTTAAATTTTATTATATTAAGTTTATATATATTTAATATAATATTAAAAACCATTAATAATTACTAATAATTTTGTTTTATTATTATTAAAAAAAGTAAAATATAATTTTAATAAACTATTTTTATAAAATAATTAAGTATTTAACTAAATTAAAGTTTAAATATAGCTTTATATAATAAAAATAAACTAAAAAAAACTAATATTATATATATAATATAACTTTTTTTATAATTATAATAATAATATATAAAATTAAAATCTTATATATATATATTAAATATAAATATTTATACTTTTAAGTTATTAAATTAATATAAGTTACACTTTATTATATAGTTAATATTTATAGCTAATATTTTTTTAAAACTATTTTAATAATATATTATTGTAATAAAGTAAAGTTTTAATATTTTGCTTAGCTTATAATTTATATAATTTTATTTTTATTTAAAAATATATACATATAAATAATTATAAACTTTATAAAATTATATGCTATATAATTATATATATTTAAATATATTAAAAAAAAAGCTTTAAATATTTAAAATTATATTTATTTTATATTTATTTATATAAAGTAGTAAATTAAGCTAGTTTAAAGTTTTTTTAAAATTTAAAATAATGTTTTAATATTTTAACTTTAAAATTAATAAATTTATTATTTGTTTAAACTAATATTAAATATATTTACTTTTTCATAATTACTTACTTTTTAAACATTATTAAAAAAATTAAAATTTAATATTTTTTAAATTTTTATAAAGCTAAAAATGTTATTAAAACTATTTTAAAAAAAAGAAAGCTTAAAAATAAAGCTTTTAAGCTAAAAGTATATTTTTTATAAAAAATAATATTTAAAAAATATATTAATTATTTAAATAGCAGTATTTTAAATTATATAGCTCTACTATATAAATAAATATAATATATTAGTAACTATTTTATAAAATAAAAAATAAGAATTTTAGCTTAATTAAAATTATAAATATAGCTATAAGTTATAAATATTAATTATATAATAAATTATAACTTATACTACTTTAAAATTTTAAAAGTATAAAAATATTTTCTAAATTTAAAATAAAATATTAAATATATAAAAATTTATATTTAATATATATATATAAAATAAATTTAATATTAGTATTTTTATAACTATTTTAATAACTTTTAATATAATAATTTTATTTTATTTTATTATTATTATAATAATTAGAAAAAATATTAAGTTTTATATGCTATATATATAATATTAGCTTTAAGCTTTTTAATTAGTATAAAAGTAAAAATTTTAATTTTTATTAATAAATAGCTTTTTTAACTTTAATTTTAATTTAAAAGAAAACATTTAAACTTTATTTATATTTATTCTATATATAGTATATTAAAAAAATAATTAAAAATAATTAAATAGTATTATTTTTATATAATTGAAAAAAAACTATTTAAAAAATTATATTATATATAATTAGCTTTTATATAATAAATGCTAAGCTATTAAAGTTATTTTAAAATAAAAATATATAGCTTAATAATTTTAATAAAATACTAAAACTTACAGCTATAAATATAATAATTTATTATTATAGCTTATAAATAAAAATATTAAAAATAAATAAATATTTTTTTAAAGTTATAATTTTATTTAAATATAGAATAATAAATATAGTAGTATAAATTAAAATTTTTATTTAGTAATATAAATATATTATTAAATTTTAACTTATTTTTTTTAATAATTATAGTATTATTAAAAGTAATAAGTTACAATATAGTTTATTATTTTAAAAAATATTTATACTACTATTAATATTAAATATAAGATTTTTAAAACTATATATAAAATATCTTTTTAAAAAATATTTTTAATTTTAATTTTTAAATATTAAAAATATTTAAAAAATTATAATAAGTAATTAAGCTAATTAAAGTAAACTTAAGATTTTTAGGTTATAAAAGTTAACTAATTAAAATTAATAAAATATAAAATAAGTTTTTTTTAATTTTATTAACTATTAAATTAAATATATATTATATTTAAAATAAAATTAAAGATATTTTAATAAATAATAATAAAGAAAAAATATAAATTATTATAATATATTTATTTTAATTTATAATTTATAATTTCTAATATATATAATAAAATATTTATAACTAAAAATAAAATACTTTAATATATATATATATATATATAATTATTAAAATTAAAAGTCAAAAATAAAAATATCTTTAGTTTTTGAAAAATTTTAATTTGGTTTAAATTAAATTTATAGCTAATATAATAAACTACCTTAAATAATTAAAAATAACTTTTTTGAATTAATATTAACTATTTATTATAAAAATGAATTAGTAAAAA
>JAWQFY010001188.1:0-12859 GCA_037055185.1 Capillidium rhysosporum
TTTAAATTATTTTTTTTAGTGCAAGTAGTAGTTTATTAAATTTAGAATAAACTAATATTTTATATTTTAAATAAATAATATTTTTAACAAACTTATATATATTTAACTAAAATTAAAAGGCATAGTTTAAATTTAAATTTTATTTAGTTGTTATTTTTAAGAAATTAAGTTTTTATTATAAAATTAACAATATATATAGTTTTAGTATTTAGATTATAAAAATTATATTAAGTGGTAGCTTTTTTAGTTATTAAAACTTATAAATAAAAAAAGTAAAATAGTTTTAGTATAGAAGATTTAGTAGAATTTTGCTTTATTAATTAGCTTATATTTTTTTATAAGGAACTTATATCATTTTTATATATTTAAAATATTTATATACTTAATTTTAAACTTATTTTAGCCTAATTTAGTATTTAGTTAAATTATAATAATAAGCTAGTTTAGCTTATTTTTTAAGCTTAAGCTAATTTTTTATATATTTTATTTTTATTATCTTTTTTATAATATTTATAAATTTTATTTATTTATTTATTTTTAATACTATTATTAATATATTTTATTAATTTAAAAAATATATTTAGAGTAATTTAAATAATATAAAACTTAAATATATTTAACATATAATAAAATTTATAGTTATTTATTAGTTTTTTTATAATAATAATTTAAATTTATCTTTTATAGCTTTACTTTTAAAAAATACTCTAATTATTTTAATAGTTAATTATATTTAAAAAATTATAAACTTATTTTTAATTGCATTTTTATTTTATTTATTTAAAATTGGCTATTTAGTATTAAAAGTATTATTTAACTTTTTATATTTAAAAGCTTTTTTTTAATTTTTAATAATTTTATATTAAAATAAAAAAATACTTTAATAAAAAATTATTTTATTACTTATAATATTTAATGCTATAAATATAAAAAATTAAAAAAAAAATACTAATAAAATACTTTAAAAAATAGCTAAATTTAATACTAAAATTAAAATAAACTTTTAAAAATTTTAAAATAATTTATTAAAATTTAAATTAAAATTTAAAAACTTAAATAGTAAAAGTTTTTTATTATAATAAAATAAGTAGTATATTAAAATTTAAAATACTAATATATTTATTAAGTTGTACTTTATAGTTAAAAATTAAAAATTTTAAAATTTAACTATTTTATTAAAATTATACAGCTGTTTATAATTTTTTTTTTAAATTTACTTTATTAATATAGCTTTTATATATAGTAGCAGTTTTATATAAATATAAATATAAAACTACTACTATATATAAAATTAAATATATTTAATATATTTTTATAAATTAATAATATTTTTTATTATTAAATTAAAAAAGTAGAATATCATTTTAATAAAATTTTTAGCTATTATAATAGTATAAAAGATAATAACTTTTTATTTTATAAAAAAATAAATTAGTGTAATTTAATAGTTTTTAAATAATTAAAAAAAATTAAAGTAAAATAATTTAAATAAATAAATATAATATAGGTTTTAATATTTTATTTTTTTATAATTATAAGTTATTAACTATTTAATTAGTATAAGTTTATTAATTTTAAATAAAAAAATTATTAAAGTAAAAAAATCTAATAAAGTATAGCTTTACTAAATAAAATAAATTTTATATTATTTACTATTAAAAATTAGTATATTTGTGACATTCCGTCACTTGGTAAAATAATAATTTACCAACTTTTGAAATTTTACTCCCAGTTTTATAACTTCATTTTAATTTGTTGGTGACAAATCAAAAATGCATTAATAAAGCCTGAGATATTAAAACAAGCTTGAAACAAAGACTAAAAGTTTTGTTTAGTTATTCTAACTTACAAGCTTTTTTAAAAGTACGTTTATAAACAAAGTCTAGCACAAGCCATCAGGGCTCAAAGAAATAATAAATCACACCTACCTCAATAAACTACATTGTCATATAAATGTATTGAAAATTTATACTTAAATTAACTGAACGTTGTATAGTAAGTCTTTTATGTATTTTATTATTATATTTTCTGTTTTTTTTTGCTTGTTTTCTTGGATACGTCGAGGCAGCAACTTATAAAAGGGGCTGTTACAACCTCCTCCTTCACTTAATCTATGTGATGTTTTGTCACTCAGCAACTTTATAAGTTGCTAACTTAATGATTATTCTCATTATTTTACCTTCATTTCCCAAGCTTATTTGATTTTATCACCTTTTTCTTTTATTCTCAGATAACAAAATTACACAAATTTATCTTGACAATTTAATTAAAAATTGGAACAAAAAATAACTCTTTATTCCGTTATTCTCACTTAAGAACTTATAAGTTCAACATCTTAAAAACAAGTCTAGTATAGCCACAAGCGCTAAACAACAAAAAACTTTACCTTGTTAATATACAACAAATCACAACTACCGTTGACTCAAATCTCTGTAGAAATACATCAAACTTACCAAATTGCTTACAAAGCTGACATTGCCATGCCATGGTATAGCATTCTTATTTGTTTCTCATTTTTGTTTTATTTTTATTTCTCTGTTTTGTTGGAGACGTGGAGGCCATTTGAAATCGTGGATGCCTTTGTCTCCTCGTCCAAATCCTATACGTTGGATTTAGTTGCTTCTTCACTACCGGTTGGTTTGTGGTCATTGCAGCCATTGCTACCCGTAACCTAGACTATATATAAACACATATCAATTTTGCCACCAAATCTCCGCCAATCTTGCTTGCCTACATTGCTTACTGAATATTCACATTTGTCGCTTCTATAATTGACAATGAAGTTGATCTCACTCCATTACCATTTACTAACTTCTTTGTACAAATGCTCATATTTGTTGCCACCTTTGCATTGTGGTATTTTGTACTGCACAATATAAAGATTGCTACTAGTGTTACACCAAAGACCAGATGTCACAATCTATCTATATTTTTTGTGCATATTTGCTACTGGAGGACTTACCTTTCTAGTTGCATGTGTAGTAAACTAACTACCTTGTATACACAAATTGGTCAACTTCACTAGAGGGCAGACCAATGTTAGTATTAGAACTATTGCCTATTAGATTATAACTGTTATTACATCTTTCATGGATAATAACACCAACATTGTAGCAACACCCTTATATATGTTCCTAGGCAGACTTACATTATTCATAGTCACTGTATTATTGTGGTACCTTGTACTTCATAACCTGGACATCAGCCCTAGTGTGACATCTTAGACTGAATGTCACAATATTTAATTAAATTAGATATTTAAAAGCTTTTAAATTTAAGTATTTATTAAGTTTTATTAATTATTTAACTTAATAGTAAATATATTAGCTATATTATACTTTTAAGTTAAAAGCAAATATTTTAGTTAGTTATAAATTTAAATAAAAAACAAGAATTTAAAGTTTAATATATAGTTATACTATAGTTAAATGCTTTAGCTTAATTATACTTTTTTAATTTTAGGAAAATACTAAAAAAATAATAAAATTAAAATATAAAAAAGTTTATTTAAAATAAAAAAAATCTTTTAGTAATATACTTTATAGTTTTTTTATAAAAATATCAAGTAAACTTTAATAAATAAAATAGGCAGTTTATTTTAAAAAGTATTTAATAATTAAATTTTATAATAGATATTATCTTAAAAGTATATTAATTTAATAATATATTTATTAAAAAAATAGCTTTTAATAAAAAATATATTAATTTAAATTTAAGTCTTAATATTATTAAAGAATTAATATTAATATAAAATTAGAGTAATAAATATTTAAACTTAATATACTAGCTAGTATAATATAGTTTTAAGTTAATATATAATATAATTTACCATTAAAATAACTTAATATTTAAATTAAAGAAATTTAAAAATTTAGTAAAATTTTATAATATAATTAATACTTTAATATAAAAAAGTATAAATTATAATTTAAATATAAAAACTACTAAAAATGAAAAAAAGAAAAATAATAAATAAAAAATAAGTTATAATATAAAAATTTCAATTATTTCATTAACTAGCTTTATATTAATAAAAAAATATAAAAAGTAAAAAAAAAATTAAAAAATAAATAAACTAAATTTTTTATATTTTTAATATAGTTAATTTTAAATAAATAATGCTTTATTTTTATATATACTTATTTTAATTTAGAGTTATTAAGCAGTTTATGAAAAAATTTATTATTAAATATTATAATATTAATATTAGTAAAATTTATTAGCTATTTTAACTTTAACTTTATATATAATTCTAATATAAATTTATAATAGTAAATATGCTTATATATAATAAGGTTATTTATATTATATTTTAGTATTTTTAAGTTTTATAAATGCTTTTAATTTTAACTAATTTTATTTTATTAATAAATAAATAAAGGTTATATAAAATTTTATTAAGCTATTTATAACTTTTTAGTTTTTTAATAAATATAAAATTTTTAAAATGTATTTAAAATAAAAAATTAAAATTAATTTTTTTTAGTTTAAATAACTCTAATAAGAGTAACTTAAAACTTAAGACATATTTATTTAGCTAGCAGTTGTTAAATTAACAAAAACTAATAATTAAACTTATTAAGTAAACTAATGTTTACCCTAGTAGTAATCAGACTGGTTTAAGCAGTTAACCATAAATAAATTTAATAAAAACAATAAAAATAGAATAATTAAATAATTGAATACAATTGATCCTTCTTTTATGGTTATGATATTAATTCTCTTGAATTTTTTCACATTTAAACGAATAAGTATAGAAAATGTTGGATTTCAAAAATATTCTACCAAATACAAAAAATGCTTTGATTGCATTCTTGCTGAATTTGTACAGATAGAAACTTGCTGGATTTTTATTCTTTGGAGAAAAAGAAGTTCCTAGTTCCGATTGACAAGTTACTAGTACTTGTGGATTATTGAAAATTAAATAACAAAACAGTTTTATTGCGAGGTTAAAATGAGTAGTGTAAACGATAGAGAAAAGAAACGATTACAAGCTAATAATGAGAAGCGATTAATGGCTTTAGTGAAATCATCTGGAAATACAAGTTGTTGCGATTGTGGTGCTAACGGTAAAAAATACCTTTTAATCAAGCTAAACTATTTAGGACCTCGCTGGGCTTCCTTCAATATAGGATGCTTCTTATGCATTCGTTGCGGTGGTATCCATCGTCGTATGGGCACTCATATTTCCAAAGTAAAGTCAATATCATTAGATAGCTGGAAAGAAGAGCAGATTCAATTTATGGAGCAATGGGGTAACACCAAAGTCAATATGCTATATTTGCACAACGCCAATTCCAAGAGTGCACCTAAAGATGATGAAGGGTTAGAGCAATATATTAGAGATAAATACGAAAGAAAAAGATTCTTTAAACCTGGTGGTCAGGTAAAACATCTATCGAATTTTTCTAAATTATGCTTAGGTTGCCGAGCCAAGTAGCACTCCTAAAGCTGAAGATACTAATGATGGAGCAGTAAAATCGGGTTTGAAGACTTTATACGACATGGGATTTACAAATGTAAAAGCCAATTTAATTGCTCTTAAAAAAAGTAATTTGAATGTGAATACTGCTATTGAGCTCCTAGTCAACGATCCTAATTTAAGTAGTGAATCTAGAACAGACATTGTAGCAAATCAATTATTGCAATTGGAAGCGATGGGATTTAAGGATAAAAATTTGAATCAAGCTAAACTTACTGAAGCTAAAGGAAACATCAATCAAGCTATCACCATGTTATCAAACACTAAAAATCTACCAAATGTTCCTAAAAACGTCAATTTAAAAGCTTCTAGTCTATTAGGTTTAGATCTTCCACAAAGTACTACTAAATTAGATGAAGATGATGGCTTTGGTGAATTCGCTTCATCACCCAAACCGACTAAGGTTGAAGTAAATGGAAGCAATAGTCTACTAGATGAATTTGGGGATTTTTCTTTTCATCCACAGTCATCTAACTCCCAGACTAATACGGAAACTCCAGGTAAAGATACTGCTTTTTCGTAACAATAAATATATACTAATAGGAGTTTAATTAGTTGTCGAAAATATAAAGCCAGTAGGCGACAAAGATTCGATTATGGCGCTATTTAATCAAACTCCGCTTCAACCTTCTCAACAACTTGGATTTCAATCTAGTTTTAACGATAGTGCAAATGCAGGTGCTGGTAGTCAACCATTTAATAACAATTTCTCTGGTATGACATCTTTCTCAAACGCAAATGCAGGTGCTAGTAGTCAACCTTTTAACAACAATTTCTCTGGCATGACATCTTTCTCAAGCGCAAATGCAGGTGCTGGTAGTCAACCTTTTAACTATGGATTCTCTAGTTCTACTTTTACCAACGGAAATGTTGCCAACGCTGATAGTCAAACTTTTACTGGTGGTTTCCCTACTCAAAAAACAGTAATTTTATTTCTATTTTCATGACTTTTAACCTATTGGTTTATCTTAACTTCATTTTAGTTTTCAAATAGTAGTACTAAGCACCAATCGGATATACAAGGTTTGAATTCAGCTTTTGCTTCTTTAGATCCTTTTGCTAAAACTTCAACAACACCTACTCTCAACACTAAACCTACAAACCAGGGATTATCAAACAAGCAAACTGATAGCAACTTGAACGATCTGTTAGATCTAATTTAATATTATCATTTACTTTTTTATTCTTAGCAGAAGATTGTGATTGGTAGCTTGGGTTTTAACTGTTTAACAAAAGTTCAGTTTTTAAAATTATGTTTTTACATAGCTTTATTACTTATATTTTATATAGGTTTTAAATTGGCTTGTTTTACTTATTTTAACTAATTGAGTATTTACTTTAGTAGATCTTTAAATTTAAATTTACCTGTTATACTTTTTATAACTAAATTTATTTCTAGTAAAAAATTATTATCTTACTAATATAAACTATACAAGTGTAAAAGCTGTACTAAAAACTAAATTTAAATACTATTTTAACACTATAAAATAAAGTATAAACAAAAGTTATTTGTCTAATAAAATTTAATTAAATTATTAAAGTATAAAAGTAAGATTTATATTATCTTTTCAACTTATATAGGTTTACTACTTTATAATTAAAAATAAAATATATTTATATATTTAATATAAAAGTATTTAAAAAAGTAATTTAGTTTTATAGGATTTAAGTAATTCTTTAATTAAAATAATTTTAGTTTAATTTTTTATTAGGTTATTTTATAGTTATATTTTCTCTTTTATATATTTAATAATCTTTTTAATTTTAAACTTTTATTTATATTTATTTTTAAAAGTATCATTTATATTAATATTTAAAAACTCTTCTTACATTATTATTAAAATTTTCTAATCTATTGCTTTAGTTTATATATTATTTATTATTTATAATGTTTTATATTAGTATTATAATTAAATTTGTTTTGTTTTTAATAATAGTCATATAGTTATATATTTATATTTACAAATTATATAAATTTATTATTATTAAATTATATAAAAAATATCTTTACTTATAATTTAAAATTATTTTAATTAGTATAATACTATTATTTTTATTAAATATTATAGTTAGAAAAAAAAGATAAAAATAGTATCTAATTTATTAAATTATAGTTTTTTTATCTTATTAATATTAAAAATAAATTTAATTATTGTTTTATACTATTTAATAGTTAATATAGTCAGCTATTATTAATTTATAAATTTTTAATAGTTGTTATATATATATTAATGATATTTTTTTAATAATAGCTTAATAAAGTATTAAAGTTATAAAATTGCAAAATTGCAGAATTTTATAAAACTTTATTAAAAATACTATTTTTAAATAATTAATTTTAATAATAAAAAATAACTTTAATTATATAATATGCTAAAAAATATATTTTATTAAAATAGTACTAGTAAAAAAATGTATAATTTTCTAATAATAATTAAAATAAATTATAAAATTTAATTTTTAAGTTATATTAGGTTAGTTTAAATAATGATAGTAATATTAGCTTAAATAATAATAATTTATTTAAAATATTAAAAATATAATTAAAGATAAATTAAATATAAAAATATTTAAATATTAAATAAAATAAAATAGTTTTAATTTTAAATTTAATAATAATTTGTAAATATAGCTTTTATATAGTTAATAATATTATATATATAAAATAAATAAAAGAATATATTATATATAAAACTATTAAATATTTAGTTTTATTACATTACTAATATTAGTATATAATTATAAACTAGAAATAAATGTAAATAATTTAGCAATATTAAGAAAAATGATTATTTTTTAATTTAATAATAGCTATACTACTATTAATATTATTATAAAACCTTATAATAAAAATAATTTAAAATATAAATTAAAAGATATTAATTTTAAAAATAAATTTAAAAAGTTTTAAATACTATTATAAATATAAGTTTTAATTAAATTAAGCTAGATAAAATAATATAATTAAAAAAATATATAAATATATTAAAATAAATAGTATTAGTAAAAATATATATATAAAATTAAATATATTATAAAACTAATACTAAAAAAAGCATATTTTAATAAGGTTCTATAAAATTCTGCAACTTTATGACTCTAATATTTTGCTAAGCTAATAAAAAAAGTTATAATAATATATAAGCCTATTTTAAAAATAATAATAAGTGCTATATTATAATAATTACTTAAATTATAAGTTAAAAAGTTTTAAATTTTATAACTATTAAATAAATCTAACTAATATAAATATAAATGTATATTATACTTATTAAATAGATTTATATATATTTTAGCAGCTATATTTTAGTAATTATAACTAACTATATATTATAAGTAAAACACTATATTATTAAAAATATATTATAGTAAGCTTATTAATAAGATTAAGTATATAAATATAATAATAAGTTAATAAATTAGCTTTTAATTTTTTTTTAAATATATTACTTTTATAATTATTTTATAGATTGTTTTAAATATTTTATATACTCTTAAAAATAGTAAATATATTTTTAATTATAATTAAGTATTTTTCTTATGTTATATATTTAATTATGCAATATAATTTAAAGTTGGTATTTTCTTTTAATACTAATAGCTTTTTAAAAGTTAATATGCTTTTTGACTCAATATAGGCTATCTGTTTTTTTATATTAAAAATTTAGATAAATACAAATTAAATTTAATATTATAGTTAAAAAATATATTTAAAATCAACTCTTGATTTTTGTTTATGTTATTTGATTCCTACTTCTAATAATAAAAAACAGTAGTTTTAAAGTAATTCAGCTTAATTGCAAGTATTATTTAAACAAATAAACAGTTACAATAAATTATAGTTTATATTTTAATATGTTAAGCATTATGCTAATATATTGTAAGTTGATTTAAGTTTACAGAGAATTATGATTTAAAGAATGTGAATATACAAATTAAATGTGATAAAAATGTATCTGGATTTACTAATTACAATAGGCATAACATGATTAGGGTATAGACCAAATTAAAGGTGAAATCGAAGTTACAAGCCATCTAATTCAAAACTTAACTGATGAGCTTTATAATAATTAACTAGTTAACAGAATTTAAACGAATAGTGCCTAGTTGTTGTTGATCTCAAGCTCGTTTCCGGGTATAGGAGCTAACGCTAATGCAACTTTTATACTTTCTTTGAGACTATTGACACTCTTAACGCTTCGAATGCTACCCACCTTAGTACTACTGGCATTAGCATCAGTAGAAATCAATAACGGTGATCTTTCATCCAAGCTGTCATTAGCATGCTGTAGTTCATCTAACTTCTGAGCTAGCTCGACAGGTCCAGATTTGGGAGGGGTACTTTCGCCACCGATAAGGCTTGAAAACTCAGAGTCTTCTTCAGTAGGGTTATGGAGTGGAATAGAGGCTAAGTCCTCAACTTCGTTCTTAGGTCTCATAGATAACAAAACTACGCCTAGTGATAGAATAATAGTTCCAACAACTACCAAAAGTAGCTTCCACCAAGGTAACTTAGACCATTGGTTGTAGTATACGAGACCATTAAGGAGACAAGAAACGTTATATACACAATAATTCACCGGCATCAATAGCACAATGTCACAGAATTCTAGAGAACGGTTCAAATAGTAAAGCTGTAGCAAAGCTGTTATGATTAATAGTCCGACAATAATCCAGGCTAAAGGCCGGTTGAATTGATTATTACCCAATATGGTTAAAGTCAAAAGTTCAATACCCGATTTAGCAAAAAGGATTCCTTGTGTAGATATTAATATACTCATGGTACCATATATAAGACCAACTATAGTTCTGTTGGAATCCTCATTTAAGGTTGGAAAAGGTAGACTCGATGAACCACCACGACCTAGATTATGAGTTGCTGTTTTCAAACGACGCTCGTTAAAGAAGTTCCAAACTAGACATACGATTATAATCACCTCCTGTATAGTGAAATATATGATAAAAGCAGGTCTCTGATACAAAATCATCAAATCTTCTAAAGATCTACTATGTTCCGTTATTACGCCGAAAAGACCTACTATAACCGCCCCGATCAAAATAATTAAAGTACCTATTGCACTTTGCCACGACCAAGGGTCATGTAATAAATAATGGGCAAACAAAGCGTTACAAATTAATGAAAAAGCACCGATCGGAGCTAGTAAAGTAACGGGCAAAGAACCTATAGAAAATATTGAACCGGTCAAGGAACTTATCAAATATACTGTGAATCCTACATACCAGAGGTTCTTAGATACGAATTTGGAAAAATTGCTGTTGTTTGAAGTTGATACTGTACTCGTACTCGCTGTTTCTAGCTCGGCATTTAGTTGAATAAACGACTTGCGTTGTAAAGCCACACCAAAAGATGAAAGTACTGTCGCTATCAGTCCCACTGTAAGACCTATTATTATCTGTGTTGAAGCCGATATCATCGTTCAGATTTACCTTTACCTTTTATTTATTTTTTATTGTATTGGCTTTAGCTCTGAACTTAAACTTGAGTTAGGAGCTAAATGTTAAAATTAAAGATCTATTCTAAAATTAGTAATCATTTTACTTCTCTTTCCAAAGTTTTAAATTTACTTATGATAGTTTAGAGCGGTTGGTAAGATTCATTCAACCATTGGGTAAAGTTGAGAAGTCTCGGTGAAAGTTTTATAAACGGACTTTTTATTCTTGATCTTAATCTCGAATTGGTGATAAATTAGTGAGTTTTTTCCATAATTGTAGCTCGATTTTGTTTAAAAGGTTAAACTTTAAAGTTTTGGTAGTTTTTGCCAAGGGCTTGGTGTGGTAGACTAATAAGCCTTGACATTCAAGTGTAGGATAACGGATTTATTTCTCTTGCTTTTATATTAAATTATACAAACAATTATATATATAACCTATTGTAAGCCAACATACCCTGGTTTACTAACCCATATAGCAACTATCCTATATACTATACTGCTTCAAAGATATCCAGAAATTTTAAGTCAATACAAGATAAATTTGGAAGCTGAAAATTTTAAAAGAATATTATATATTAATACAAATAGAAATAAAATGGTTATAGGTTAGAAATTAAAATTAAAATTGGTATTATATATAAATATCTTTGTACTAGTCAATAATATAGCTAAAGATAATTTTAATTTATTAAAATAATATATAATAATTTGATAATTAAGTTTTATAATAAAGTTTATTAATTTTCACATATAAATGTTAATTTAGCAACTTTATATTTAAAAAAATTTATGTATTAGAAAAAAACTATTAATGAGAGATATTTAAAACTAATAACTAATAAATTTAAATAATTTATTATTATTTTTTTAATATAGTATAAGTTAGTATATTAAAAGTTTAAATATATATATATTTATATAAATTTAAAATTAATATTTAAAAATATAAATAAAACTTTAATATTTAAAAATATAAATAAAACTTTAATATTTAAAAATATAAATAAAACTTTAATATTTAAAAATATAAATAAAACTTTAATATTTAAAAATATAAATAAAACTTTAATATTTAAAAATATAAATAAAACTTTAATATTTAAAAATATAAATAAACTTAATTTTTAGCTATAAAATATCTTATAAATATATAAAAATTTTAATCTAAATAAAAATAAATAAAAATAATAAGTATTATATTAAAATTACAATAAATAAAAAATAAAAAAACCAAGCTAATAAAATTAGTAGAAATAAATATATTATAAATTAAAATAATTTTATTAAAACTATATATTTTAAAATAGTATTACTAATAAGATTTTTATTATATAAAGGCTAAATATATATATATATAAATAATTTTATAAATAGTTAGTATTTTTTTTTATAATAGAAAAAATACTATATAATTTTTATATTAGTTAAAAACCTTAATATAAGCATTTTATATAAATAGTATTTAAAATTCAATATAGTTTATAATTATTAAAATAATAAAAAAAGTAAAAATTATATATAAAAAATATATAGTTATATATTAAAATAGCTTGATAATTCTTTAAATAAACTTTTAAAAAAAATTATAATAAAATTATTTTAGTAAACTTATATATTTATAGTTATATTATAAAAATATTATATAATATTAAGTTAAAAGTAATAATAATAGTTGATTTTACTAGTAAAAAAACCTAATCTAAGTATATAATATTAGATATTAAATTTATTAAGCTTATATTTATTTTATATAATAAAGAAAATTAAGTTATTATTTTAGCTTTTTTAAAATTAAAATAATATATTAAAATATAGTTTTAATATATAATGTTTTTAATATTTACTTACTTTTAAAGCTATTATTGTGACATCCGGTCTGAGATGCCACACTAGGGCTGAGGTCCAGGTTATGTGGCACGAGGTA
>JAWQFY010001189.1:0-12853 GCA_037055185.1 Capillidium rhysosporum
GATAAGCCAATTGTAGGTTGTGGTGTATTCGTATTCGGTAAAGTAAAATCTAATCTAATTTATACCGACACCACCTACATCGATAGTAAGATTCCAGTTGGTACTGCCAATCTAATCACTGGTGGAACTTTCGTTGGTGATGATGCTGAAGTAAACCACGTCGTTACCAATAATGCTTACAGCTACGGTGTAAACGATATGGGTAACGACAATTGGGGTACTGTTAAGACTTGGGTAATTACCGGTAAAACTAATACTTATGGAACCAGCGCTATCGGATTTGTTAACTTCGGTACAATGGGTCTATTAGATGTCAAAGATACAATCGAATGCTTTGGTCCAGGTGCTCGTGGTTTTAACTCCTTAAACAATGGTATTGGTGCTGCTCTATTCAAGGATGTTATTACTCACGGTAATGGTGCTGTCGGTATTTTGCTCAGAAATACTAAACTGAACGTACTATCTGTTTCCGAAGGTATTAAAACTTCCGGTGGTGTTGGTCAAGGTTTAGTTGAAGGACAAATTAAGGATTTAACTGCCAATGGTTTAGTATTTAACAAGAATGCTCAAGTAAATCTGGTAACTGTATCAAATGGCATCAGTGTTAAGGGTGCATCAGCTAAGCCCATAATTTCCGACTCGGCTGCTAAGGTCGACCTTTTCATGTTGGATGGAGCTAATTTAGATCTAGCAACTCTTCCTCAAGCTTAATTATTGAAGCCTTACGATTTTATTTTTCTTCATTGCATAACTTTCAGTTTTTCAATAAATATAAATATATATTTAATATTTAAGTTGTATCCTTTATTTAGTATATTTTTATATATTACTAAAAATTGATGTTTAAGTTTATTTGAAATTTTAAATTAAGTTGTACATTTTTCAGCTAATATATAAAATGAAACTTAATTTTTATTTATAAGTATATTAATTACTAGTTTAATAAAATCAACTTTTAGTATTTAGTTACTAAAATTTTAAAAGCTATAATTATTTAATTTTTAAATTTTTATTTTTATTCTTAATATTTTTAGCGCCCGTTCAAACAAATATTTTATATTTTATACTACGTATTAGTCTAAATACAATAAATATAATACTAAATATGTATTTGTATCTTGCTATATTTAATTTAATGGTTAAACAATCAAAGTTTTTATAAAATTAGCTAAATTTTAAATATAATTACTAGTAAACTAAAAGCTATTTAACTATTTAAATTAGCAATGAAAAATTAAATGTAAAAGCTAAAAAACAAATTTATATTAAAAAGCAATTTTATTATTATTTATATATTTATAGCTTAAAAGCTATAAAAATAGCTAAAAATAAGTAATTATATTTAAATCAAAATACAAATATTTATAATTTATTTAAAAAATACTAAATTTTTAAGTTAATTAGCTACTATAAATAATTTAAAATAATAAACACTTTTTTACTAAATATTAAATATATAAATAAAAAATTAGCTATTTTAAAAGTAGCTGATTTTAATTTTAAAATTTAAATAAAATAAAATAAGCTAATAAAATTAGTTAAAAATAAATATTTTTAATTATAGTTATTTGTTTTTTATACATTAAAAAGTATAATTTATTTAGTATAATTTATTAAAAATTATTAAAAATTATTAAAATTACTTTATAAATATAATTAATATATATATATACATTTTAGCTATTATTTATAACTTTTTATATTATATTACTGTAATAATATTTTAAATCTTAAAACAGTTAAAGTATTAGCTTAACTTATTTTACTTAGTAAAATAAGTTTAATTTTTACTTACTTTTAAGTATTTAAAGCTACTTTTTTAAATTTTTAATATATTATATATTATATTATAATAATTAATTTATATTATAAAAGTTTTTTTTAATATTTTTAAATATATTTTGATATAGCTAAATTTTTATATAACTTTTAGTAAAATACACCTAAAATTTTAAAATTTTATTTAGCTTTTTATATAGATATTAGCTATTTTTAAAAGTAGCTAATCTTTTATTTATTTAAATTTATTAATATTTAATTAAAAAAGTTATATTTTAGTAAGTAAAAAATATATAATAAATTAACTATTCAAAATAAATAAAAAGTAAAAAAAGATAATAATAGAGTATCTATATAAAAAATTAAACTTATATTTTCTAACTAGATAGCTATATAGTATATTTTAAGGTTATACTACTTAGTTATAATAAAAGCTATATTTAGTTTAGCTAAAATAAATATTATCATTTAAAATAGTTGGGAATAAGATTATTTACTTTTAGAAACATACTAATTTAAAAACTAAGACCTATTATTTATTATTAATAGGCTAAAAAACTATTAATTTTCATTTTACTTATTAAAATAAAGTGGTATATTAATTGAACAAAACAATTATAAATTAAAATTTAGTTCAGCTAATAAATTAAATTAGTAATACTTTTAACCATTAAAAGGATATTTATTATAAAATAGAATAATAAAAAAGTCATATTTTCATTCTATATATTGAAAATCCTTATTTCTTATATTCCCGCACTGAAAGAAGTATCCATTACATTACCTGAATATATAAATGGAATTGCAAAATTTTTATCATTTTTAAAAAATTGAAATTTATTTATATTTTGTCATTTTTTAGAAAGTAAATGTGTTATTAAGCCTAAAATATATAAAGCTTCACAATTAATATATAAATTAGATCCAATAAATACGTTTTCAAGTATTAGCTAGTCAAAAATTATTGAAAAGAAAATAATAAAAATAAAAATAGTACTTTAGTACAAAATTTTAATAGATGAAACCATTTACAAAATTATTCAACCAAGGCTTAGCTCCCCATTCGAAACTATATACTCAAGGTGTATCCCCTTTCAATTTAGTAATTTAAATTACATCAAATTTAATATTAATTATTAATAGATTTGCTCAAGAAGTAAAAGAACCAAACCAGGCCTGTCAGTTACTTTATTAGCTACCGTTCCAGGTTTAGGTAGAGAAGGAGATATTGTAACTGTTAAAGGTTTTTTATTTCTTAATTTTCATTAACTTTTTGTTGTAGCCGGTCGTATGCGTAATGATCTTTACCCACAAAAACTCGCTCAGTACAACATCAAAGAATTAAACCAATTCTGTCGTAAGGAAGTAGAGATTGAAAAAGCTAAAAATCGTAATAGATCTACTTCTTCAGCACATACTCAGGTAATTTTTATATACTTTGTATATTAACATTTTTATTTCAGACAAAAGATACTGATTACGCTAATTACATGAAATTGGCAAGCCATGAACTTAAATTAAAAGATGTACCGACTTTAAAATTTTTTAGAGCTGTAGTTGAAGGACAAGAAGGTAGTGAACAATTACTTTATGGCTCTGTTTCTTTAGACGATGTCCTTAAAACCTTGAGAGAGCAGTATCAGCTTCCATTAGAAAAGGATAACTTAACTATGGAAAAGGTTAAACGAGTGGGTATTTATCAAGCAGTTGTTGATTTAGGTCCCATTGGAAGAAGATCGTTAAACATTGAAGTGATGTCTCTTGATCAAGAAATAGAAAAAACCCTCTAATTAAAGACAAATGGTTGGGCTTAAAGAGTTGGTAACCTTATTGTAAGTTTAAAATGGTTATTCATTAACTTATTTTATGTATTTTTTAGAATGTAGCTATTGTAATGTAAAATTAAAATTATTTAAGATGTGAGTTTGCTTTACTCTATCATTACAAAGCAACTTAATTTATCTTGCTAAAATTTGTTTTATTCCAGAATTTTTGGTGATATATGAGCAAGCATGGCTATTTTTGATTGACTGAATTTGCTATAAACAAGGCAAAGTTCAAAGAAAGTAAGCTTGTTATTTTAGGATTCATCACAAATATTTAATATATAATTAATCCTTGATTGATATTATTAAACAACTAAATGTATAAAAGTATATACTGTATTTATATAAAATTAAAAAAAGCTTACTATATTTTACAAGTTCAAAATTTTTTATTTTATAATCAAATTGCAAAATTCATTAAATCAATATTTTAGCTATAATTGTTTAATTATTAATTAACTTTTATTATAAATTTAAATTTTAAATAGAATAAATCTTTAACTATAATTTCTAAGCTTTTTTATAAAAATAATAAAAGCTATCTAATGATTAAACTTTAGTTTTAGCTAAAGCTACTATTTAATATTATAATGTATTAATTTATAATGTTATATAAATAAAGATATTTTTAATTCAAAATTAATATAGCTTTTTAAAAATCTTGTAAGTCAAAAAGTTTAACTATTTAATATTATTTTTTTAAATAATAATTACAAAAGCTAAAAGGAATAATAATTATATATAAAAGGCTAAAAAGTTGAAAATCTACACTACATTAAAATAATAGCTAAAATTAGAAATAAAAATATACTTTTTATAGTTTTTTAAAAGTAGACAACTTTATTAATAAAAACGTAAGCTTTTCTAACTATTAAAAAAAAACAACTACATTAATTAATAGAAAGATAAAATATATAAGCTAAAATAAAAGTAAAATATTTATATATTATATATATTATTAAGGTTAATAAATTTAAAATTTTGTTATTTTTGCTTAATAAAAGCTATAATATTATTTAATATTATCCTAATTTTTTTTTATATTAGTCTAATATTTTAAACTAATTACAATAAATATAACTTTATTTTTTAAAACTTTTATTTTACTTTTTTTAAATAAACTAAATAATAAGTAAAAAAATCTACTATTTTACATTTTATTTATTACTTTAAACTATTTTGAAATTTTAAAAAAATTATTATAAAGTAAAAAATTAAAATAAAAAGTTAAATAAATTTATTTATAAAACTTAATATATATATATATTAATTTATTTTAAGCATATATTAAATTTTACTTTTATTATCAAAATAGCCTAATTATTATTTTTTTTATATTATAATACTTTAAATATATTTTATAATTTTATTTTAATTTTAATTTTTTATTAAATTAGTTTTTATTTTTATTTTACTAAATAAACTATATAACTTTACTATTATATAAAAATAAAATAAGAATAAAAAATTATTTTATTTAAAAAATATTTTTTTATTAAATTTTATTAATTTAGTTTTATATATATATATAACTTTTTGCATATTTTATTAAAAATTATAAGAAATTATATTTTCTAAAGCTATCTATAAATTTTTTTAAGTTATATTTAGTAGTAATCTTTTAGCTTTAAATTTATACTTTGATATTATATTAAATAATTTTAAATTGTTTTATTAATATACTATAGCTTAAAAATATAGCTTTTAAGCTTTACTTAGCTTATAAACTATTTGATTTAATTTTATTTAAAAAAATTTCTAGTATAGCTAAGAAAAAATAAAAGTATAAATTTATAATTTTGCATTACTATATTTAATAAAATTATATACTTTTCTAAATATAGTAAAAAGAAAAATATAGCTTTAAATATCTAAAAGTATATTTAGATCTATTTTATTTTATTTAATAAAATAAATTAGGCTAATATTTTATCTAATTTAAAGTTTAAAATAAAACTTTAATATATTATAATTTTACTAAGTATATAAATTAGTTATAAACTTATAATTTATTTATATATATATATAAACTAATTTTTTTTATTTTTAGCTAATTTTATTAGCTTAATTTTTTATTATCTAATTTTTAAAAGTACTTAATTATTTATTTACTATTTAGTATAAATTAAATTTTTTTATAAGCTTTTTATAACTTTGCTAAGTTTTATATATATAATATTTATATATTTTTTATTTAAAACTTAAAACTTTAAAATATTAACTTATTTAAATAAATTACTTATTTTAGCTATATATAACTTTAAAATTACTTAAAAACTCTTAATAAAATTTTATAATATTAAAACTTTTTTGTAAAACTTAATGAATTTAACTAATAAGCAAAATTAAATTTACTAAAAAGTTTTTATTATTTAAACAAACTTTAAATCCTTTTAAAAATTTTATTAATTTATATTATTTTAAATTTTATTTATTAATAATAAGTAAAATATATAATAATTTCATATTTTAGATATGTATAAACTCTAGAAATTTTATATTTAAAATTATAATAAATTATATATATATATATATATTCAATATTGTAGTTAAGTTACTTAATCTTTACTAAAATTGATAAATAATTGTTTATATTGTTTAAAACTTACTTATTATGATATAAAATTTCATTAGTAAATATAAAAGGCACTTTATATTAAAAAGTGAAACTTGTAATTTAATTGCAAAGCAAAAGATTATAACTAGTTTAATTAGGCAATTATTGCTACTTTTTATAGTCAACATTTCAAAATTTTACAATAAGAGTTTTAATTAAATAATGAGTTCTTGGTAATTTTTTCTATTTAAGTAAAATGTTCATTAAGTAGAATTAAAAATAACACTTATTTTATTTAAATATATTAACAATATTATCCAAGCCCTCATAATATACATTTATGTAGAATTATAAGCTATAAAAATATTGTAAAATGATATAGTCAGTTATTATATAACTTGATTTCTACTTATTGATTAACAAAAATCCTTTTCCATGTAATAAATTTACACATTGTAGTATATAACTTAAAGCTATATATATAAGCTAGTCTCTAGATTTAAACTGAACTAAATGTAGTATAAGTTTAGCATTCAACGGATATATTACACACTTCAGCTATCAAATAGCTTATATTATAGTTTATTTTATTTAAATATACTGGATTGGTATTAAACAGTATACATTCTAAAAATTAATAAAATTCAGAAAAAAGAAAAGCTGAAAGTAAAGTAAATTAAATTAAAATGTATATTTATTAATAAATTAGATTACGATATTATTTAATGCTTTGTTTAAGTAAAATCACTGTAAAGAAAAATTAAAATAAACCCAGAATAAACCAACGATTAAAATAGATGCTAATGAGTATATCATGAATTGAGTTTTGCAAGTTGATTTCTTTTTTCCACTTAAGAGCCCTGTTTAAATAATAGTTAGTTGTTAATTACGATGCAAACTAAAATTTACCTGTCCTTTCATTAATTTCTTGATGCTTAATTTCGACTATAGTAAATTCTAAAGGTTTCTCATGATAAATCTCATTAACATTAGATGTAGAATCGGTATTAAAAACTTCTCTCATCTGGGACTTAACTTGGTAATTTTCAACTATCATTTCAACTTTGGCTCTAGTAACCTCGACTTCAACCTCTTTCCTCTTAGGTACTTTGTAAACTGAAGGACTTGCGGCTACGTTTTTCATTTTATAAATTGAGGCAAGTGTACAATTCAGAATTTTTACGTCATTCGGTTCCATATTTACTAAACAAGTTGGTTTTGCTAGGGATCCAGGTTGGTTCCCCTCGGTGGTAGTCGTTAAATTCAAGTACCGTCGTTCGGCTGGCGAGCTAAAATGATGCATTATAAAATTTAAAGCTGTAAAAAATATGGAATCTTAGATATTTATATAAGGATGCACATATTTTAAAGCTAAAAGGTATATAGGATGAAGTAATAAAGGGTGTACCCATGAATTAGTCACATTTTTATACGTAATCGTTTATTTTAATCTAAGTGCGATTGGGGCGTATTCTTAGCTGTAGTTCCTAATATAAAAGTCAGAGAACCGATATATTTGCTTTAATATTAAAAATAGTTATTATCAACATCAACTATATAAAATTTAAATATTTGTTGAACTTCTTTCAACTGTATCATATTATTATATATATACTAGTTTAATGATAAAAATGGAAAGAAATATAGCTTTGTGATAAGATTTGTAAAACTAGTATAGAAAGGCTAGTATATATTACTATTGTTATATGGTTTAAATCAAACGTTTACAATATATATATTTCAATATATAGTATAAATATATTTTATACATCACCATTTATTGATCCAAAAGTTGTTGTGTGCGATAACTTATTTCATGCTATATGAAATGGTAGTTAACCTTTGAGGTTAGTATAAATATTAATTTAATTGAAATGCTTCGTATAACACATGAGATCATATCGAAATACCTAGTGTTACTGCTAGCTTTACTTTGCTAAGCTTATCGCTAATGTTTAAATACTCCAGGTGTAATGGAAATAGATTACATGTGAGTAAAGGCGAGATACCAAAACACAATCACCATTTTAAATTCCGATGATGATAACTCATATACTACGAACAAGTAGATTGGTAGTATATATGTACTATTATATATACACAACTATTTGTACTACAATATAAACCGTTCTATTGTTTTAGGGCGAAGAGAATACGTTAAAATATAAATGATGTACTCCGTTAACTAGTGCTGTAGTTTGAAATCAAACAATTTCCAATTAGTATTTTTAGTGACTGTTATAGCAAATTTTACTCCACAATTTTCGGAATATCTGATAAATTCAATAACCCAGTTTGATTGATTCTTACCCAATTAGCTATGCCAATTTATTAACAGATTATAGAAGAGTTCGTAACGATGTAATTCACGGATTTAGAGTACCTGAAACGTTATTCTAAATCTTGAGCCCCAACCAGGTGATAAGAATAGACTATGGTACCTTCTATTGGATAAGTTTCAACTTCTTGAAATGATAAGAATTCCATAGTCTCATATCCTACATTCTGAAGGTATAAAAAGGTAAAATGGATTTAGTTAATCGAATTTTAAATTTTAAAATACCGACAAAATGGATTCTAGCAACGTTCAGCAGGTATACAACTTTTATTTAATAAACTGTATTTTAACAGCTATATATTTTACTGATTTTTAGAGATCGACTATTTACCCAAGAGCTAAACTACACAGTGAACCTGAAGTTCCTTCATTATTTAAGTTGAAGTCAAAAACAAATGAAAATCAGATTAATAGCGAGCTAAAGGAAGATTCTGAAGTGAAGTTAAAATCGAATCAACCCGTAGAAAAAACCCATATCCAACTTCTAGAGCGTTAAATCTGCTAATATTTATTGCTACTAATAACACGTATTCTACTCTAACTAGTTTCAGATTTATTTAACAAATTTATGAGGTTGATTTATTTATAATATGTTTTTAATAAACGTATAATTTCCATTACATATTTTTGTACTATAGCACAGAATAACAAATAATAAGTTTTATATGTATACCGATATTTGTTTTTTTTCCTATTTTTTTTCTTTCCATACTTTTAGTTTGCTATTTCCGCCTTTAAACCTTTTAAAGACATTTATATTATACATTTGAACATATATGAGTTTTGTACCTAGGGAATATGTAATTAGCTTACTATAAATATGTGTTTAAAAATTTTATACGCTTCTATCCAACAGTTAATTAATTTTATCTATAAATACAATTTCTAATACTTTGGATTCATTTTTTGTAAATTTTAAAACTTTAATCTAAATATATCCAACCATATTTAAAATGAATATAACTATGCAATAAATTTAAAATAATTTACAACTAAATATATATATATATATACCTCATTTTGAACATCTAAATTTACTTATAAGATGAATTGTCGTATAAAGTCAACGTTCAACTTCAAATATTATTTGCAAAGTAAATTTGGAATAAAAAACTAAATTTAATTGGTTTATTTAGTAAAATTTAAACCCACAATTTAAAATATAATAAAGTTGTTTGCCCTATAAATAGTAAACATTAATAATAATATTGTCAAGATGGGAAACCATCCTCTGACACCTGATAAAATTGGAACGATACAGAGAAGATTAGCATGGCCCCTGCACAAGGATGACACGTAAATCTTGATTGGATTACCTCTTCGGAGGGCTTTTTTTTAGCAAAATTAGAAATTTAACACTAATATATTTTTGAAGTTTTGGTGTGGTGCACTAATTAAACTTAAAGGCTATCAGATAAACTTTTAAAATATATGGTTTTTAAAAGTTTCAGACAATGCAATTAAAAAAGAATTTTAGGCAAATTAAATTTTTATACACTTATATATTATATTTAAGTAATTTAACTATTCAACATTTTCCAGGTTCTGTTTTATTTAATGTATAAAATATGATATTACAGAAATAAACATATAATAGCTTTATAATTAGAATTTCTGTTTATTATTTTAAGCTTGTATAATTTTATAAACTTAACAATAATATTAAAATTTACAGTATATTTAGATAAAAATCTTTTTACTTATGCAAAATTTTAATCAAGTTTTTTATTAATATTTTAGTAGTAATTATACATTTGCATAAATATAACTGCTTTTATTTATTTTTAATAAAATAAAAGTAAATAAAAATAAAATCTGTAGATTTAATAAACAATTAAACATTATATTAAAATTTAATATTAATTAGATTTAAATTAAATTTAAAATTATTTAAAATAAATTAAATGAAACTAATACTTGTTAGTTTATTTTAAAGTTTAAACTATATATAGTTAAAGTTTAAAATTTTAAACCAAAAATTTAAAAAAATTAAATATTATAAAAATATAATATTTAAAAAACTTTATATAGCTTTTAATATATATTAATTTTTTAATTATAATTAGCTTTAATTTATTTAAGGTATTTATTTAGCTTTAAACTTATAAAATTTTATTTAAAATACTTATTTTATTTTTACTTTATTAAAATTAATAACATTATTATAGCTATATTTTATCTTTATTATTAACATAATATATTAAAAATATACTTATTTTATTAAATAAGTATTTTAGCAGTATATTTTATATAAGTTATTATTATTTTCTTTTTAAATACTTTTTAACTTAACTTTAATTATTATTATTTTGTATTTTTTTATATAAATATTAAGTATTTCATTACTTTACTTTTATTTAGTTTTAATATTTAAAAATTTTACTTTTTTACTACTATTTTAATAGTTTTAAGCTTTATTATTTTTAATTTTTTACCTAAGTTAAATTTTATTATATTTATTAAATAATTCAATAGATTTTTTTAGCTTAAATATTATTAGCTAATATTGAAAATCTTTTTACTATTAGCTTTTAAGTTTTTATTAAATTATTTTTAATATAAACAATTTATTATTATATTTAGTTTTTTTAATTTTTTTTTCTAATATTATATATAAATACTTTTTATTTACTAATATTTTTTTATAATTTAATTATTTTAAAATTTTTAAGTACTTATTAATTATAATTAATTTACTAATTTTTTTTCTACTATTTTTAATATAAGCTAATTTATTTATTATTTTTAGTAATTAAATTAATTTGTTATTAATTAATAATTTTTTAACCTTTTATAATTTATTTTAAATAATTAAACTATTATAAATAATATTATATTATTTTTTATTAATTTTAATAATTTACTTTTATAACTATTATATTTTTATATATTACTGGTTTTAATTTTTTAGCTAAATATATATCCTTTTTATAAATTTTTTATTTATATTTTAGTATTAAATATTATTTTTTTCTTATAATAGTATTATATTATTTTTAATATATATATTTTAGTTTAGTACTTTTAATATAGTCTTTTAAAATTTAAATATATATTATTTAATAGCCTTTAATTATATTTATTAAGCTATTATATATATATTATTTTTTACTATTTTTTAATACTAATAAATTAATTTTATTAATATATTATAGTAATATTTTTAGTAGTATTATTGCTAAAACTACTACTTTAATTTTATTACTTTTTATAATTTATATTTTAAATACTATTTATTTAGTATTTAAATCTAGTTTTTTACCTATTTATATATATATATTTTAAATAGTTAATACTAATATATAAATTAATTAAACTTTTATTTTTAAAACTTTAACTATTTATAGCTTAATAGCTATTAAATAGTTATAATCTTTATTTTAAGTTTTTATAAATAACTTTTAATATTTGCTTAATAAAAATTATTTTTATATTAATTTTACTTAATTAAAATTTTTTCAATATATTTTTTATTTTTTAGCTATTTTTATATTTTTTATTATTAGTTTTTTTATTATTTAATTAAAAAATTTATTTATTTATTTTTATTTTTATTTTTATTTTGTTTTTTAAAAATTTTAAATTATTAGTTTTTTAATATATATTATCTTTAAAATTTTAGGCTTTTTATTTATTTATTTATTTATTTCTATTATTTTCTTTTAGTATAATAAAGTAGTTTTAAAAAAAATTATATTTATTAGTAGTTATTTAACTTTAATTAATAATAATTACATTTTTTTAAATATTTATATTAGTTTATATATATTAAAATTTTTAGTACTACTTATTAATTTTTTTTTCTATATTTAAATTTAAGTTTATTATAAATTTAACTTAAATAGCTTTTTATATTATAATTAAAAAATTTATATTTTAATTTTATTATAATATTATTATCATCTTATTTATAACTTATATATTTTTTTCTTCTAATTTAATAGTTTTAAAAGTTATAACTTTAAAATACCTAGTTATTATTTTACTATTTATTAATAGCTAAACTATTTAATAGTTATATATAATTTAATTAAGCTGCTTTATTAATTGCTTTTTTTATAATAGTTTAATTTATTAATTTAGCTAATTATTTTTTTAATATAAGCTTTAATAATTTTTTAAATACTTTTATTAAAATTATTTTAGTTATTAAAAAAATATTTATAAAATTTAATATAAAAATATATAAATAATATTAGTTATACTATTAGTAAATTTAAATCTAAATAATATAATAATATATATATTAGTTTTATTTAATTATATTTTAATTAAAAGTAATTTTTATTATTTTATTATTAAACTAATTAAATATATTTATTAATTTAGCAAATTTAATTTTTATTTTAAATT
>JAWQFY010001190.1:0-12836 GCA_037055185.1 Capillidium rhysosporum
TTTATTATTTATAAAATTCTAAACAACTTTTATTAAGCTACTAATATTTATTTTATTTTTGTTATATACTTAAATTTTTTTAATTTTAAAAATAAAAAGTTTATAAAAAGTTTATTTAAAGTACTCAATAACCAAACAAAATTAAAATTTTAATAAATTTATAAATACAAAGTAAAAATTTTTTAAATTTTAAAAGTATTTAGTACTAATTTATTGTTTATTGTATTAAATAAAATTAAAAAATTTTACTTTGTATTTATAAAATTATTAAAAAAGTTTGGTTAGCAAGTGCTCACTAATGTCTATAAGTATAGTTTTTAAATAATTTTTATTTTATTTAAGTAAAAGAAAAAGAATTTTATTTTTTATTTAAGTTTTTATTACTAATTTTTTGTTAAACTTTAAGATTTTTTATAAAAAATAGATGCAAATTTTAGCCTTTTACACTTATTTATAAATATTAATATATATATATAAGTATAACTAGTTTTTTAATAAAAAATTATCTATTTATATAAAGATATTATATAAATAAAATAATATATAGTTTATTAACTTTTATTTTTTATCCCTTTTATCTTTTTTAATTTTTTTAATAAAAATAATATACTTTATTTTATTATTAAACTTTTTAAATACTAATTATTAATTTAATAAAGTTATAGTATAATAAATTATATTTTTTATTTTTATTTTTATTTTATTTTAAAGTATAAAAGCTATAATTAGCTAAGATTTTTAATTTAGAATATTGGTATTTTTTGATAATAGCTATAATATTTATTAATTTTATAAAATATATTATTATATAAATAATATAACTATATTAGATAAAATTGACAAATAAGATAAAGTAAGGCTTTAAATTTTTTTTAGTTAATATATTATGCTAATTTCCAGAAGCTTTTAGTAATAGAAAGCAAAAAGCAAATAATAGTAAAGATTTTTATTAAAAAATAAAGATAGCAGTAAAGTTAGTAGAAAATGAAAAAGACCTAACTAATATTTCAATAAAAAGTGGTAAATTAACTATACTAGAAAATTAATAAGAGTTTTAATAATAGAAAGAGAAAAATAATTAGAAAGTGAGATTATGTTTACTAAAGATAGAATATAAAAAAGTTTAGATGGAAAATTAGATATTGTTAAAAGAGCAAGTATAGTTATCCATAATTTTCTTACCATAGAATACTTCATAAATTAATATCAGGGGATTTCTACTAGATATGCATAGAAGAGATTGGAACTATAAATTAGAAAAGTTATATGGGATATTGTGACCTAATTCTTATAAGTATTCTTTTATCTATTAAACTTATTAACTAAATTTAGTTTTGGTATAAAAATAAGTAGTTTCTACGATTAAATTAAAAAATAGCTATAGAATTTATAAAGTAGAATAGTTATTTCAAAAAAATTTGCTAATCAATTTATAGTAATCTAACAGTTTTACTTATTTATTAAGGTTTACATTTTTTAAAAATGTATTAAAATAAACACCAATTTGTATAGTTCTAAAATTAAGTTTTATATTTAACGTATTTCTAAATTATAAATAATAAATTTTTATTTAATAAATACATAAAAAATTCGATATGTATTTCAAATTAAATATAACATTTACAAATAGGTATAAAAATGATAGAAGAACGCTTATATTTCCTTATTTTTTTAAAAAACTAAATAAAATTAATTAAATTTAAAAGGTAAATACATATATGTAGTTCTAAACTAATTCCTTAAAAAAATATACTATTTAATTAATCAATATTCGATTTGGATACGTGCGACGTCGGTTACCTTTAAACCTTGGATACCAACCGTCACTTTATTACCATCCACTTTAAACTGATCCTTATTCAGTAACTTACCATCAATCAAAACTTTGTTGACGTTGGTATTGAATTCCAAAATAAAAGTAATTTTATAATCACGTTTCTCGAAACTACCTGCATAACTACCTTTGACGGTATCCACCGCAAACTTAAGGCTGTGGAAGTCGGTATCAAGTTTGAATGCTTGAGTCGAATATCGGTTATTCTTATAATCCTTAGAAACCAAGTCATCCTCGTATAAGTTGAAAGTATTGGTGTTGTACGATTTGGTAGGGTATACATCTACGTAGAGGGTGGAGTTAAGTTGCCTTTCTTTATGGGAGTTTAAGTTATCCCAGTTAGGTATGATAGAGTTAGCTTTGACGAAAAGAGGTAAAGTGTCTAAGGGGGTTGGGTACTCTTTTAGTGTGGTAGGCCCGGTATAAACTTTATGGGACCAATAATCGATGAACTTACCTTTAGGTAAGTATATGTTGTCTTTAACTGTATCGTTAGTATATACTGGAGCTACTAAGAACGCATCACCATATAAGAATTGGTACTTCACGTTGTCGGAGTAAGAGTTGGGATCTTCGGGGTATTCCAATATATGTGATCGGATGATCGGTACCCCTGTTTTATAAGCTTGGTAAGCGAAAGTGTAGGTATAGGGTAGCAGTTTAGTTTTAAGTTTCAAGTATTTACGAGCAATATCCAAAACTTCCAAATTATAGTTCCAAGGCTGCCTATCTGTTTCAGCCCAACCGGATACACCAACCGATACCGGGACAAACGCTTTGAATTGTATATCACGCACGTAAGATATTAAACTACCACCGATAATACCATCTAAATCGGAAGAGATATAAACTTGCGAAGATAGACCGGCTCCATGTAAAGTGGGTATATGGTATTTGATAGTATTCAAGGAACCAGGTTGATCTCCAGTCCATAGAACAGCACACCTATGCGATCCAGCCCAACCTTCAATCTGCCAAACGAAGCCCCTTTGATTTGAAAACTTTTCCAAGTTGGCGTACGCTTCATCACATATCTTTAAACCTTTATCGTAACCGATACCTGACCAACCAGCATCCAACTTCTTGATTTTAGTACCCGATTCCAAAATTTCGAATTGGTCGTTGGTAGAATTGTCCTCTTTAAACAGGCCCACTTCGATGTTGAAAGAGTTTAAACTTTGTACGGTCTGCTTCAAATTTGTATAACCGCATTTGAAGCCATCGTTCAAAAACATATATCCTAAAGGTAGGTCCAAGTCGCGGTACTTTTTAGCTACTTTTGTGGAATCGATTAAAGTATCCCGCTCCGGTTTAGGTGGGTACTGCTTGTAGTAACAATCGGAATCACCGTGTTGATATCCGAATATGGGTAATAAGTTAGGTCTACCAGTAAGCTGCGTGTAATAATTTAAAGCTTGTTTGATGGTACCTAAGAAGTAATAGCTGTCGAAGTAGGATTCGTCGTGTTGTAAAGAGGTAGGAGAACTAAAGTTATACTGACCTTTTACGATTGTGTTGGTGAACCTAGAGTACCCGTTGGTAGAGTGGTACAATGGGACTGCGTTAGGGTTAGCGTTATCCTCCCAGTTGAAATCGAAACTTACGTTAACTACCTTATTCCTATGCTGGAACCTACCGTTTTGGGTACCCAATCCGAAATAATGTTCCAGTTCGAACTGTTTCAACGTCTGTTTATTACTTTCCGATTCGAACTTCAACGGTTGTAGTTCTTGGAGTATCGGACTACCTTCCCGTAGCACCGTTAACTTCAAATCTTTCTTGTCGATCTGTACCTTATATTTGGTATCCAGTTGGATCAAGTAGTTACTATAACTACTCTTCAACTCAACTTTAGGGTTGCTAAATTGTTGGTGTGCTTTAGGTAATACAACGTTGTAGTTACGGTCTTCGAATTGGTGACTTGGTGAACCTTGTATGCGTATAACTTTGGGGTCAAGTACAGTTACTTTTAAAGAGTATTCAGGTCCTTTAATTACATGTTCGTTACTGAAACTTCCTTGAACTTCTTTACTTGCCTCTTCCAACTGTGCAGTATCGGCTACTTGGCTTAAAACGGCTGGAATTAAATTGAATAATAACAAAGCTAACTTCATCCTTTTCACTCACTTACTTTTTATTGAATCCTGTACTGGTGTTTATATACTACCTTCCCAGCTGTGGATAAACTGTGTATAACGTCATCCGATCCTAACTTTATAAAATGTTCTTAGTACTACCAAATTAATGATTTTTTAAGATGTTGATGCGATACTAAAATTTTACATCGAATTGCGGATTTGGTTATTGGAAGCTAGATTTCAATTAAATTTTAAAATAAATCCGAATTATTTATCGGCACACGTCGTTGAACTTAGCTAATCCATTTAAGTGTTTTTATGAATTGAAGAATTCGCGTCTAGCCATCCCTACTTTACACCTCCATCTTTCCAAAAAGGTACCTGGCTGATCAATTTAACTTAAGGTGTATTACAAGCTACTACCTTTTCTCGTTCAAATGGGGTTTGTTAACGGAACTTTTAGATCGAATGTAGTGATTATATTTTCAAATCAGATGCTCAACGTATGACTGATTACTTTTGATTTTAAAATTTCATTTTTCACATATCGGTTATATGTTGGTCGGTTTATTAAATTAATTAGGTCAACCAAATACAAACTAGCAGCTATATTCCAAGTAGCGTACTATAAATGGTATTTAAACGCACTAATAAAAACAATCGTACTTTTACAATTTAAAAACGAAAACAAACGTCATCTATTTCGAAAGTTAAGGATGATTTGGTTTTAATCCAACCAAGCATCCGATTATAAAATAAATTTTGAGAGCTTGTAAAAAGGCAATATTACTAACCTAAGGAAGCAGTTTAAAGTATTCTAGATCGTATAGTTGCTTATTATACTATTAATTTGAATATTAATGTATACGCAGCAAAGTTTATCGGAACCTTGTATAAAACGAACAGATAAACGTTTCGGACTATGGATAAAGAAATTAATTTGAACCCATTTCTATCATTTTTAGTAGCTGAGTTGTAGCAACGGACCGTATACTGTGTCACACGGCTTCTGTACTTAAACGGTAACCTTTAATGTTAATAGCTACTCTCTCAACGTTATTTAACTACCTTTTTAAAAGCAATAAACCAAGCTTTGTTTGTAACAGTAGCACTATTTTAAATAAATTGATCTTAAAGTTCGTATAATTTATCTTATAAAATTTGAACGATTATTTTATAATAGCTTTAATAATTAGATACACGTTTTAATGATTGATATCTATTAAAAAATACACTTCCTTCTTATTGGGTGATGCTCAGGCACTTAATTAGCAAATTAGTCCTCCCTTAGCTCTCACTCATCCATTCTGATTGGACAAAGAGGAAAGCTTATCCCAGCACCTGTTCCTCCTACTTCATTTCTCACTTTTAATAATAATAAACCCTAAACTTGGGTCTGTTGGCTATCAAGAACTGAAAAAAAAAGAATATTTTATTAAGAAATAGAAATATAGAAGCTAGAATAAATGGGATCTGAGAAATAGATTATAATCCTAAATCTTTAATAAATTAAGGTATTTATTAACTCATCAAACAGAAGTAAACATTTATTAAATATAGATTGTTATTGATGAGTGTATTGTAAATAATCTACATTTAAATGGTAATAGATAAATTATTAAATAAATAGATCTTGAAAACCTTATCTTTTATCAAGTTTTTTTATTATAAATTTAATTAAAAAAATTAATAATAACTTAAAATATTTTAAAAAGTTTAAAAGTAAAAGATAATTAATTTTTAATATTTATAAAATTACTATATTTAAAAAAACAGTCTATTTTTTATAAAAAATATAATTTAGAAAATTTTATTTTTTTATTTTTTTTATTTTTTTATTACATAATTTATTAGTTAAAGTATATATCTAGTTAGTTATTTTAAAAAATAAATAATACCTTAAAATCTACTTAATAAAAAATTATAAAAGTTTAAGTATATAGTATCTATTTTTTACTTAACTTTTAGTATATTTTATAAATAATTATACAACTTTTAAATTTTTAAAAATTTAAGTAAGTAAAATAAATATGTAATTTATTATTTTTAAAAGTAGCTAATTATAATTTTAAAAATCAAATAAATAAAAACAAAGTTAATAGAATTACTATATATATTATTCTTTTTATATTTTAAAAAGCTGATAAATTTTAAAAAACTTTACTAAAAATCATTAAAAATTAAAAAAATATATTATAATTCTAAAAAAAAGTATATATATATTTTAGTATTTTTTTATTTATAGCTATAAGTTATAAATACTTAAATTATAAGCTATAAATAAAAATATTCCAATAAAACTTATAGCTAAATATTATTATTTTTTTAGTTATTTATTATTTTTTTTAAACAACTTAACTATATTAAAGCTAGATATATCTACTAAATTCATATAAATAGCTAGTTTTTTTTTCTTTATATATTAGAAAAATATATAATATAGTTTTATAAATTATTTTTTAACTATTTTTAAATTTTATTTTAAAATGTTTAAGCTTTTTTTAAATTAAAGTCTAAATTATTAATAGCTTTTATAAAGTAAAAGCTAGATTAAAAACTAAATATTAGTATTTTATACATTATATATATATATGTTATTATACTTTTTAATTATTAAAGTAAAATAAAGAGTAATAGCTATATATGGTATATATAGTTATATACTAAAATAGCTTAATAATTTTTAAATAAACTTTAAATAAAACTTAACCTTAAATAAATTTAGAAAACTATATTTTTATAATTATATTATAAAAATATTAGTGTTAAAATTATCTTTTATATATATTGAATATAGGCTTTTATACTTTTAAAGTTGCTAAATTAGTATAAATTAAAATTAGTTATATTATTAATATTTATAGCTAATAGTTATAAATATTTATAATTTTAATTAAGTTATTATATATAATTTTTATTTATAAGCTATATTATTTTTTTTAAATGATTTTAGTATTATTTTATAGTATAAAAGCTTTGCTTTTATTTTTTACTAAACTAAAAATGTACTTAATTTTATTTATATTTAAATTTTTTGTATATATTTAGGTTAAATTAAATTTACTATATTATATAAAATAATTTAAGCTAATATAAAGCTTTTTTAAAATTTTGAAAAGTATTTTACTATATAAAGTAGTACTAAAATAAAGCCTTAATATTCTATAATTTTATTATTAATTTAAACTAATAGAAAATATAGTAATATATTTATATATTTAGTATATATACTTTTATACTTACTTATTTTTTAAATATAATATAAAAAATAAAAATTAATTAATTAATATTTAAAGCTATATTTTAAATATATTTAAATATAATTTTTAACTATATAACTATACTATATAATAATATAGTTTTTTAGTATATATTTAATTATAGTAATTTTTATAGTTTTTAGATTTTTTTCTACTATTATATCTATATTGATAAATATAGCTTAAGTAATAATACTTTATTTTTAAATAAATAAGAATCTTATTATTATATTAATATTTTATTAAATTTTGCCATTTATTTATAATATTATAATAATATACTTTAAACTAAAATATATGATAGTTAAAATATTTTTTAACTATTTTTAAATAAATTAAATTTAACTTTAATATTTTATAAATTGTAAAATAATAAAAATTATTATTAATATTTAAATTTTTAAAAAAAGTATTTACTATATAATAATATAATTATTATTATTAGTATTATTTACATTTTATAAATTTAAATAATTTTTAGTAAAATATACTAAATATTATTAGCTTTCTAATATATAAAAGTTTTATTTATTTATTTTTATTTAATTTTATTAGCCTAATTTTTTAAATTTAATTTTAAAAATTAAATAAGCTATTTTTAATAGTATTCAATTATTTATTTACTTATATATTTAATTTTATATATATAATTTATTATTATAATTAATATAATTATAAATATACTATATTTAAAAAATATATAATCTTTTAATTTTATAAATTTAATTAAAACTTTAATATTAAATTAAATATAACTTATTACTTTTTATTTAGTATAATAAATATTTTTAAATATTATATAACTTAATATTAGTATAATATGTTAATATTCTAAATAAAATAATATTAAAAGTTTAAAAAAAAAAAATTTATTTACCTACTTTTATTTTAAAAAATGTAAATAAAAAGTAATCATTATTATATAAAATATTTTTATAATAAATTATAATAGTCTAAATTTTATTAAAATTAAAATGTATTACTTTATAATAATAGTTAACTTAAATTTTAAAAAAATTATATTATATCTTTTTATTATTAATATTAATATATTTATATTTTTATTATTAAAGCTATACTGCTTTTATTTTTTTATTATAATTTTTTAACTAAAAATTTTTTACTTTTATTTTTTATCTTTTATTAATTAACTATTTAACTTAAATTTTATTTAAGCTATAAGAGAGTTAATTAGTTTAAACTTAAAATTTAATTAAATTTAAAAAATAAACTATCATTATTTTAATAAAAAATAGCTTTTAGCAATAATAAATAACTTTAAAATAAACATTATAATAAATTAAAAATAATTAAAAATAAATAGTATTTAAATAATAAAAAATTACTAAGTTTTAAATAATATAAATAATTTTACTATAATTATTAGCTAATAATTAACTATTTTAATAGTTAGTTAAATAAAAAAGTTGCTTTTTTTAGTATTAGTATAAGTTTTAAAATATAGCTTTTAATAATTAAAATATATAAAAAATTAAAATTAAGCTTAAAAATAGATTTAAAAAAAGCTATTAAATTATTACTAACTAAAATTTATTTATAATTTAAAATTAATACCTTATTAAATACTTAGTTAACTTTTATTTTTATAAAAAATAATATTATTAATTTTTTTTATTTATAAATTTATGTTTAAGTTTTTAAAAATTAATAAAAAATATTTTATTATTATAAATAATTTAAGCTTTTTACCTAAATAAAGTATTTTTAAAAATATAATATTAATATAAATATTTTTTTTATAAATAAATATCTAAATTTAATAGCTTTTACTTAAAATTTAATAAAATTAATAAAAAATAATTTTAACTAAAATTTAATAATATTAAAATAAAATTTAAAATTAAATTTAATAAATTAATTTTTAAATGTTATTAAGTATTTATATTTAATAATTAGTATATTAATTTTAATTAAAACTTAATACTAAGGTTTTACTTTAATAAAAACTTTTTAAATTATTAAATATAAAAATATATTTAAAAATAATCAAAAATTATATAAAATCTAAAAATTTATAAAAATATTAATTTATTATTTTATAAAATATTTTAAAAATTATTTTAATTTACTTTTATAGATATAATGCTAATAATTTACTAGTAATACTAAAAAATTTTAAAAATTTTAAAAAATTAAGTTTTTGTATTTAAAAAATATCTAAAATTATAAAAACTGCAATAAAAATATTAAAAAGCTCTATTTAATTATCTTTTTAATTTATTTAATATTGTTTTTAGTAATTTTTATAACTGCAAAGTTTATTTTCAAAAATTTTATAATCTAGTAAATCTGAAAAAGTTTAAATAGCTATACTTGCTTATATTATAATTAATAGTTAATTATTTAACATTTTTTTAAATTTTAACTTTTTTAAAATTTCTACCTTCTAAAAGATTTTAGCTAAAGCTTAAGCATTATAATATACCTAATACTTATAATAACATATTTTAAATAGTTGTAATTGTTTTAAATTATTTAATTGCTAATAGCTAGTAATAATTTTACATTATAAAAATTAAATCAGTAAAAATTATATTAAATAAATATAGTATTAAATAAATATTAGTTATTAAGTATACTATCTATATTTTAAACTATAGTGGAAAATATTTCTAGTAAAACTGATTTCTACTTTCTAATTTAATAAATAAATAAATTTAAATAAATTATTTATTTTATATATACTTTTATCTACCTGCAGTATAATTATTTAATTTAGAAATTATATTTCTTAAATTTTACCTTTAAATAAATTTACTCTAAATTTTCAATTAATATTAAAATTCTATAAAATTATATAAAAAGTAATAATAGCTATAATAATATACTGATAGAATAATGCTAACATTTATATCTTAATTCCTTTGTACTAAAATTATACAAAATTAAAAATAAAATTTTAAGCTACATTTATATTTTACTTAGTTAATGAGATTTATTTCTGTTTTAATAAGAAGTCAAATATATGACATTTCTCTATTAAAATATATTTTAAACAGAATTCCCATCTTAGTAACACAAGTAAATCCCAAGCGGTAACTTTTTCTTTACAAAACACTATTTCTTGACTTACTATTTATTAATTTGTCTACTAATCAGATGTTTACTAATTATCATGTTTCTTTTTTTATAAACGTTTTTTAAAATTAGTTTAAAACTTTATGTCAAATGCATAAATAATATATTCATAATTGTTTTATTAATTATATTTAAATACTGTAAATTGCTGAAAAACAGTTGACGTCAGTAACCAGCTAGTTAATTGGAACCCTTTCAAACAAAATCAATATATTGGTAAATTTAAATCTTAAGGAAAAACGTCTTAAACTTTAAGTGGCTTTAGCAGCAACGCCATTAAAGCGCAAGCACAGGCTAAACCAAGTGACAGGGAGGACATGGTAAGTTGAGAATCCCCCAAAGCTTGTAGCCAACTCCCTTTAATTTCTATAGGGTAAGATCGGAGGAGGTAAAGATCGCTTAAAATATCAGGAATCTGTTCCTTATATTGTTCGGGGAGGTAGTGGGTTAGGTTGTGTGCTAAAGTGGTGTTCCAAGTGACTGTGGCAATAGCAGAGCCTACACCGGCGACAACTCGATCAAGTAGTTGGTATACGTAAGAAATAGTAGCTAAATCTTTTGGTTCTACCAAAGATTGATACATTACGGTGGATATACATACAATTGTACCGGTACCGAACCCCATAAAACCTTCAGCAACTATTATCAGTAGATCGGTAGCAGTAGGATGTCTTGCTAGAATATTTAATCCGATACCAACTGCATTCAATAAACAACCGAACCAAATCAATACCCTAGTTAGTTTGAATCTGTTGAGTAAAAAAGCAGCTATACTACCACCTAAGAAGAAAGCTATAATATAACTCCGGATTAACATAGCAGCGTAGGTCTCCGAAATATCTCTGGATATAATTAAATAGGAAGTTAAATAAGATAAGTTGATAGTAGCTTCGAATCTTAACATAGAATGTACACATATAACTAACATAAGGTTCTTGTTTTGGAAGAGATGTTTGGGTACTAAAGGGTTGGTACAGAATTTAAATTCCCACACAAAAAAGCAAACTAGCACTACTGCTCCGATACAAAACATAGCAATTATTTTAGGACTGGCAAACTTTAAAGGCTCACGAATTACAATGGTAAAAGGTAATAGGATTAGTCCTAAGCCGATAACCAACAGGAACAAGCCTTGAAAATCGATCTCCTTTATCAATTTAAACGTAAAACTTAAGTTTTTATCATCTTGGACCACCTTCCTTTTATTTTCCCTTCGTAACCCTAAAAGCAAAGGGATAGCTGAGACTGCAATACCGGAAGCAGTTATAATGTACAACCACCGCCAACCCAACTCAATGGAAGGTTGAACGAGAGCTAAAACTACAAACATAGAGGATATATGAGGAAGCCAGTACAAAATGAAACCTAATCCTCGGTTTTTAACAACTAAAAGTTCGGCTAATATTACAGGTATTAGAAAATCTTGTCCGAAACCACCTACATCCAGTATTATAGTACCTACCGTATAGCTGATGAAGTTAGTACCACCTACACCTACTACTAAATTACCCGCTACTATCAATAGAACTGTTATAAAGATTATATTATATCGACCGAACATATCAGAAAACTTTCCGTATAGAGGAAGTGTTACTATAATAAGTAAAGCGGATAATACTTCGGGGATACCATTTACATCAAAAGATTTTAAATCTCCTAATATTTTGGCGTACAGAATATTTAAAACACCTGATATTGATAGATCTATGAACTTAGATACGAATATACTGATAAAAATTAGGAATATGGTGTAACTCCATCTCTGTGTTTCATTTTCTTTACAAGTACTCTTTTCATCGACTTCAGAAGAATTGGAATCTATTAAATCTAATTTACTCATTTAAACGTATCCTACAATTTAAAAACACAAAGTTACTGCTATAAGTATAACCACCTTAATTTTATAACTGAGCACCTATCAACTAATAATTAGAATAAAGTATGAGGTATGGACTAGTTCATTAAATTTTTAATTTTTAAATCTTTGAATTTTTATTAGAACGCGTACAATTTAAACATTTGATTGGTTCGTAATTTAACTTTCTATTTATTAATATCAATATATTTTAGGGATGAGTTCACTTATTATATTTTTAGTTCCCTTGAAAATTAAAAAACGTAAATATTATTTAGTTCAAATCAAAATTATAACCTCAATTTACAGCTTAAATAAACAGTTAATAGCACAAATATATAAGCTTAAAAGAACTAAATAAAGGTGGGAGCACATTAATATAGTTAAATGTAACATAAAGGTTAATATGGTTGAGATTTCTTTAAAAATAGTAACCGTTAGACCGTGTATTTAAATAGGCGATCAGCTACTTTCAAAAGTAGCTGATTTCAATTTTAAAAATTAAATAAAAATAAATTAAGCTAATAAAATTAGCTAAAAATAAATATTTTTAATTATATTCATTTACTTTTTATATATTGAAAAGTATATAATATTTGGTGCACTCTACCAAAAATTATTAAAATTTTAAAAATTTTAAAGGGTGAACGCTACTTTCGAAAGTACTACACACCCTTAAAATTTTATATATTGATATATATTTAAATATT
>JAWQFY010001191.1:0-12834 GCA_037055185.1 Capillidium rhysosporum
ATATTAAAATTAATAATTTTAAATTTATTACTATATATTTTAGCTATTTTATTCTTTAATATAACTTTTTAATTATTTAAAAAAATAACTTATTTAATACTTAATTTTTTTTAGCATTTGTTTATTATATAGCTTATATATTTTTATATATAATATTTTAAATTTTAAAAAAAAATATTTTTTTAAAATAAGTATTTTTAACTAACTTTTTAGCTTTTTTATTTTATAATGTTTTTATATCTATATTTTTTTAAGCCTACTTTATTTTAAACTATAACTTTTTTTTGCATTTAAATATAAAATAAAAATATTATAATAATTAAGCTTTTTAAATTTATTTTATTCTACTTATTTTATAGTTTTACTTTATAAATAATATTATTATAAATCTAGCTTTAGCATTTAAATAAGTTTTAAACTTTTAAACTTTTAAACTATAAATATTAGTCTAATATTCTTAATATTTTAAAAAATACTTTATTATATTAATAATTAATATATTTTAAAAATTATAATAATAATTTTAAATAGTATATACATTAATTTAATTATTAAAAAATATATTACTATTATACATTTTTATATTTATTTATACTAAATTAATCTATATATTTATAAAATATATTTTTTAAATTTAAATTATATATTTAGTATAAATTTAGCTAAAATTTTAATTTGCAACTTTTTTTCTTACTAAATTATTTTTTAATTTTAATTAAAAAATTTAACTTTATTTTTTTTAATACTTTTATCTTATTTATTTAATTTAAATAATTTTTTACTTTATTTTATTTTATTTACTTTTTTTAATTTTTACTTATTAATTTTTACTTATTAATTTTTACTTTTTAATTTTATAATAATAGTATATATTATTAAATTAATTTACTAATAATATTAAAACTATTTAGTAAAAATTAATATTGCTAATAATAAATTAATATTTAAAAATTTATAATATTAAATACTTTAATAGCTAATATATATATAATTAAATATAAAATTAAAATTTTATATAAATATCTTACTTATTTTTTATTAAATTTATCATTTTATATAAAATTTATATTTAATAGTATAAATAATAATTAATATTAAAGTTTAGATAATAACTTTTAAATAATATTAAATTAATAAAAAGTTTTTTATACTACTATTTAATCCTCTTATTTCTTTTTTACATTTTACTTTTCTGCTTTTAATTTTCTTTTTTTAACTTATTTTAAAATATAAATCTACTTTATTTTACTTTATACTAACTTTAAATAAAAGTTAAAACTTTTAAAAAGTTTTTTTAAAGTTATATCTATTTTTTAAACTTACTCTATTTTTAAAATAATTATAAACTACTACTATTTTTTTTAAGCTTTTTAAAATTTAATAAAGTAAGCTTTATACTTATAGTTAGTAAAAGTACTTAATTTAAAAAAATTAAAAAAATAAAAGCTAAAATATATATAGTTTAAAAAACTTATTAAAATAAAGAATTTTTATTAATAAGTATTTTTTTTAAAGTCTAGCTATAAAAATAAAAAAATTTAAAAAGTAAATATAAAATTAAAAGTTTAAATCTTATAAATTTAAATACTTTTAGCTTTATTAAAAATTTTAATTTTAAACTAAATAAATAAATAGCTAATTTTAAAAAAGTAAATTTTAAATTTAAAAATTAAATAACTAAAATAATAAATTAGCTAAAATAAATAAATAAATAAATTTAAATTTATTTATTTTATATATTAAAAAATTAATAATATTTAGTTTATTTTACTAAAAATTATTTAAAAATTTAATTATTATTAAAAAAGTTTTAAATTATAATATATTATTTTAAATATATAAAGTTTTTTATTTAATAAATTATGAATTATTATATTTAAATCTATTTTATATAATAATAAGTAAATTTATCATTTTTTTTAGCTATTATTTAAATTTTTTTAAAGTATATTATTATAATAATAGTATAAATATAAATTTAAATTTTAATAAAATATTAATATAATATTAATATATCTATATACTAAAAAAATTAAAGCTTTTAATATTTAAATATATTATAAATAAAATATTATTATTATTAAAACATTCACTAATAAGTATAATAGTAAAAAATAAGATAATTATAATAAAAATTATTATAATTAAGTATATATTAAAATAATATACTATTATAAAGTATAATTATATAATTAATAATATAGCTAAATTTATTTAAAATAGTATTTTAAATATTTATTATTTAACTTTTATATTTTAAGCTATATTTAAAAGTTAAATAAGTATAAAAATATAAAAAAATATTATATATTTACTATATTTATATATTATTAGTTTAAATAAATAGTAAAGATATAATATAATAAAACAAATTCTTAAAACAATATTCTAAACTTTAAAAAAGATTATGCTAGCTTAAATTTTTATATATAATAGTTTAATTATAATTTAAAAATGCTTAAAAATAAATAAAACTTTTTTTCTTATTAAAATTAAGTAAAAATCTAGAAATTTATATTATATAATATTATAAAATATTAAGTATAACTTAGAATAGTATAAATTTATATATTTATAATAAAGTAAAAAAGGTTTAAATATAAATAAATTTAAGTAAATTACAATTAAGCAAAATATTAAAACTTTATTTTAAAATTAAAAGTAAAAAAAATATATTAGCTATTTAAATAGCTTTATTTAAGTTTATAAAATCTTATTATATAAATAAATATAAGTTTAATAAATATAATATATTTATAATAAACTAGTAAAAATAAGAATTATAAATGTTAATATAATTAAAATTATAAATATCTATAAATTACAACTATAAATATAAGTTATATAGCTAATTTTAACTTATAAAAAAAATAAAGTTAACTTTCAAGGTTATAATTTTAAAAATATAAAAATTTATATTTAGTATATATAAAATATAATTTTAATACCAATATATTTGCAATAAAACTGAAAAAATGTAGGTTTAATTAAATATTAAAATTTATAATTTATAATTTAAGAATTTATAGCTATAAGTTATAAATAAAAAAACATTTTAAAATAAATTAAAATTAGCTACTTTTAATTTTTTTAATTTTTTTTTAACTTATTATTAATATTAAAAATATTACAAAATATATAAGCTAAAAAACAAAATATTAAGTATATTTTTATTATTAAAGTAAAATATTATATATATATATAAAATTAATAATAATAACTTTAAAGTAATATTAATTAATTAATAATTTTAAAAGCTAATTATTTAAAAATTAATATAAATTAAATACTTTATAAGCAATTATTTTTATATTAATATTTATTATAAAAAATAAATAAACATTTTTTTAATATTAAAATAGTTAAAATTATAACTTAGATTTTTTTAAAGTTATTTTTCTAATATAGTTAAAACTATAACAATAATTTTTAATATAAAAAAAACTAATTATATAAGAATAATAAAAGTAAATAAATAAATATTTTTAAATATTTTTAAGTTTATAGTTTTTTTAGTAAATTTTTTATCTTTTGATAATAAAAAGTATATTTTTTAAATTTTAGTAAGCTTTTTAGCAAAATTGTTAATAAAAATACTTTTTATTAAGAAAGGTTTAAAAGAATTTCAAAATTTTTAAGTATACTAAAATATATATAAAATTGCTAGTAAAAATATAAATAAAAAATTAAATTTACTAATATTTTCTAGTTTATAAATAATACTAAATATTTTTAGCAACCTTTTTTAACTTAATACTTTCTAATTTTCTTTTTGTATATTTTTAAATAATAGAAAATTAGAATAAACTAGTATACTTGCTACTAAATTGTAAAAAGGTAAAAAATATGCAAAAACTTAAAATAAAAACTAAAACAGATACTATTTTATTTAAAATAAAATTATAAAATTTAGTTAATTAAAAATTAAATTTTATAGAGTTCTAAATTTTAATTGTTAGATTTAGACTAAATATTTAGCTTTATAAAGTTTAAGATATATTATATTTTTTAAATGAAATAAAATTTTTACTAAGATCAAATTTGCTACCAAATTCAGTATTTTGTGTCAGAAATGGCAGTTTTTTAGAATTTCATATTTCTCTGTAAATAAATATAAATAAAATTATCTGCTTTATATTTCTAAGTAAATTTCCATATTATAAGTTTATACAGTTTTTATAAAAATCAAATACAAATAAATAGTGTCTATTTTTAAGTTTAATTGAGATATATAAAACCCTAAATTAACTTTTTAATATTGTGGCTAATAACAGATAGGTGATAGGGTGGTAGGTTTGGAGTGGGATGAGAGTAAAAAAGTGATAAAAAAATTAAATCTAGCATTTGGAGAATTGTTTAACTTCAAAATCTAAAAACTCAGCTTATTAAGATGTCAAGAAGGCTGAACCCAAGCTCTAGATTCCAATATAAAACTCTAAACATGTACATTTGTTAATTAACTTTTCTTAGAATAAAACTAAATACCTGATAGTATTTTTTGTAATTTTTGTTATCCAAATTCTGTAAAGCTTCAAACAGTTGTTGACGGAAATTCTGGGGGCAGTTGATCTTAGCCAGAATCTCCAGATTCAAATATTCGAGGAAAGGGGAACCCAATGCTTTGAGCATGCTTTGCTGTAGATTAGTAATTTCACCAATGACCTACATGACAAAATTCAAACCAAATTCGTGTTAGCTTATAAAAATTCTAATATACATTACCATGACGGACTGGCCATCCTGAAGGTCGAAGGTTCGAACCATAGGTACCTCGAAAGTGATAGGGACGATCTGCTGTAGCGTGAAATTACGAAACTGTTCGCGGAACTGATCAGAAATTGGAGCTTTACCATTGTTAAGTTCGGATGGGGCGGTGGTAGTGGTAGTAGAAGCTGTAGGTAACCAAGTCTCCACCATCTTGGCCAGGATGTTGAACGATAATTTTTGTACTGTTATATTGTCGTGGTCCTTACAGAAATGGATCAGGCTAGCTAAGATATTGGGGAATACTGTCTGGTTCTCTATAATACATTAAAGTTTGTAAGAAGCTTTTAAAAAAAGTTACTTTCGGAACACAGGACGGTTTCTAGCTTGGCGTTGAACAAAGAGGCGAGGAAAGAGACGTACACCCTACGTAAATTGATGATCATGACTGCATCATCGGTCCCAGCGGGCACCTTGTTGAGCAGCAAAAACGTCTTTTCTAAGGTCGGGGTCAGAAGGTCGTCCATAATCGCGTAGATCTCGTTCTAAAGTTGTTAGTGGATGTGAATATCAAAGGTTGTACCGAGAAGGTGTGGGCAATCTGGCTCAGGAAGGGGAGTATATCCATCATCTCGTACGCCTCGCATGAGGTCATTAGTCCGTTGATCAGGTGAATAAGGTAGGGTAGGATATCCGACCCTACGATGTGGAGCATGCGCGAGAAGGTAAACCTGGCCTAAATAATATAAGTAATGATATATTGGGAAAATTACTGAATCACGGATGACGTTGAAGTGCCCAGTGGGTTCCAAGGACAGTAAGATGATTTCGGTACATTGTTTGAGTAGTGGGACCCATGGTTGAGCGGTGGCATCACTGCGTCCCTTTTCCGGAAGGCCTTAATTAATAATAAATACAGGTAGACTTAAAATAAATATTACCTTTGATCACACTTCCAACCGCCATAATGCAATGGTGGAGATGTACAATGAATAGTGGGTCGTCTGGAATATTGATTTTAGCTTGCGAGGTAGCATTCTGAATTCCAGTGATCAAAGGAGTTAAAATCATCTATACAGGAGAAAAGTTCATTTTCATATTGCAAAGTGAAAAAACTTACGGTTAAAATCTCTACTTTCTGATTCCCATCGAGTTGCTCGGCAGAACCGAATACGGTGGATACCGTCTCGAAAAGATGGAGTTGATACTCGAAAGTTTCGGAACAGACGTTAGAAGCGTCCAGAGGAGTACCCGGCTTGTAGTCGGGGTGGAGGTCAGGTTGAATGACTAGAGCCTGCTGTAAAGCTTGAACCACATCCTGGACGTACTTGCCGACATTAGCCTTCTGCAACTTGACGAAACGAAGTAGCAAATACCACACCCTATGTCGTACGGCAGGGTCACTGTGGTAGGCACCCCGCTGGTCCAGGAAACCACTAAGGATGGTGGGGATGAGGTCGGGTCTAATCTCGAAGAACTGATGATACCGTACCACATTCTCGTAGAAGGCGGGGGCGATGGAGGGGTGGGTACAGTTCAGCACACCTAAAAGGGCGTTTAATATTAAAGTCAGTAAATAGCAACTAACTGCTCTCCGCCATCTTAAGTACCATGTCCCCGAGATGGTTGAAACTGTTAGGGTTGTTAGGGTCACTCAGGTAAGTGATGGTTTTAGAGTTCTGGGTATACTGATGTAAAATACGTAAAGCTAATTCCAGATTGTTCCAATTAGTTTCAGAGGTTACATTAGTAGCAAACGTAGTAGTGACCATAGCGTGCACTAACTCATCGAATATAGAACGGTTGAGCATCGCGATGGAATCGAAGAACACCTTTAATGACTGAGAAAATAGTTAATGTTTGGAAATCAAAATTAAATTTACCTTCCTAACGTTTCCAAACTGAGCGTCCTCTTCCTCTTCAGTGATATCATCCCAATCGAAATCTTCAGGGAATTTGGACTTGGTGATTACTGCCTTTAACAACTCGGATAATAAAAGGTTTTGGTTGTCGGTAAGTGGGCGTGACATTTTGTTAACATGTTTGAACTAAATCAAATTTAGTGAATAAATTCACGACTAAAATTCTAACTAGATTTAATAGCTCATTGACGATTGGAAATACGTTCACTGAAACTTCTTCAGATTCATTGTTGAGGAATTTGAGGATGTACGGGACTAGTTTCTCAAGCTTAGCGTAAGCAGATACTGATATACTGGTTAAATAAATATATTGTAATTATGAATTACCTTGTGCTTCTGAATCCTTATCAACCTTTATTTATTAGTAAAGTAATTTTAAGTAAACTTACTAATTTCCAAATCATAAAGTATTCTAATCCGACTTTGTTGGTAAGTCGAGATACATGCTCAATAAACTCTTCATCGTCTAAGGTTAAAGTGCTAATAAGATCCACAACTTCAAACATTTCCAAAAGCTTGATTTTGTCAGGTATGACCATTCCTTTAGTAATTATCTACAGACTATTAAAATGTATTAGAATTAATGATTTACTTGAACGAAGCAATCACAAGCAGCTATACGTAGTTTGGGAGTGCTGTATGAATCCTTGTTGGAGCGAAGTAACTGGAAAAGTAAATTCATGAAAGAATCGGTGACAACCAGGTTGATATCGATCCAATCTTAAAAATAGAATTAAATTCAAAAATTTGCCACTTTAAAATAAATTACCAGCAAATACACCCATAATTTCAAGACCCATCACTGAAAACTCTGGGAAGTTAGATTGGTAGCCTAGAATAAGTTGGTTCCAGATCGGTACTAAAGTATTCAAATCCCTTTCACGCATCATATCTTTCTATAAAATTTTCAATAAACAAAAGCATGGGTTAAAGCAACGTACCACGTCGGTATTAAGTTTAATGTCGTTCTTACCGCGGAATACGGTAGTGTTGACAACCTCTTCATCTATAGCTTTCATCACTCTTAAGAAAAAGTCGGTTGCTTTGATTGCAAATTCCCCATTGATCAAAACTATTAAATCATTAAAGAAACTCTGCCAATAGTTGATATAAATCTGACGAAATATAGTAGCTAAACTAGTAGCTAACTTTGTTCTAATATCTATAAAAATATTTAGAATTAAACTAGTTTTACAGTTACATAAAGGCTCTTCCTCCTTATCTGGCAAATAAGTATTAACTATATAGTTCCAAACTGTATCCTTCACCCATAAAGTTTGTTCTAAAGGAAGTTGGGAAAATCTTTTTTTATAAAATTTAGATGTGTTGCGCTAATCATAATAAACTACCTGTTGTTAAAAATATAATCTATAGTTTGAAGTGCGAATAGTCGAACATGTGGAGCGCTTTAAGATAAAAAATGGTTTAATTTAGTATATTAGTATATATATTTACGCTTTAGGTTGTTTTAGAAGTAACTCAAGACTAATCTTCCATCCTTCAGGTGAAACTTTTACACTTTCGATATATTGATTTGCCTAATTTATATTCATGTTTTTAGTTTTAAATGTTGTATTTAGTAATAGTAAGATTAAAAATCATCTTTTACCTGATTTTTAATTTCGTTATTTACTCTAGGATCGTACAAAGCATCAATTGCATTTTCAATCTGATCCATTATTTTAATTTAAACTAAAAGAAAGTTAATTGAAATTCAAAAACAGCAATTCGTTTGTAAATAAAACGACTAAAATAATGATATATCCTAAATAAAAATAAATATATAATAATTAATTATTACCAATGTCTAGTGTTAATAATAGTATCGATTCCTTCTAATTTAATCGTATTGATTTGGTCGTTCAAAAAGCTTCAAATTCAAAGTTTGTGAGAAATAAATTTGTATGATGAACTCAATTTCTAAATTTAGAAAGTTAGAAAATAGGAGTCTAAATTATAAAATAAAATAGTTGCAAGGCTTAGACGGTCTAGCTGACGTTGGATTAGAAACGCTGAGTTTAAAATTTTTGTGCAAAATTATTTATATTTTAAATACGCTTTCAAAAATAAACATATTATAGGTATACTTATGACATTAGATTATTATCATCAAAGCACTAGTATATGCTTTGCATATTTCAAAAATATCTTGTATTTGTAAAATTATACCTTATTTAGGATATATGAAGCTAATTATGAAAGAAATAAGATATATACGTTGTCTAAGAAAAGAAAAGAAAATATATGTAAAATATAAATGCTAATTTTCAAAAAAGTATATTGGAATAGATAGTTATTTTTGATAAAAGTTATCGATACATTTCGGTTACTAATTTAACAAAACTAATGGTGTACCTGACTTATAGGAAAAATAAATGTATATTTTTATTTAAAAAATTAATTTACAATTTAATCATGTGTCAATAAATATTATGGAATTTTTTAGAAATTTTAGAAAAAATTTTATCTACATTAGTAGACTTTCCATAAAGTTATTGAAAAAAGTACATTTCCTAAATAACTATTCGGATAAATAATAAATTTACTATATATTTTTATTGCAACTAAACTTTTTATTTTTAATATGCATTTAACTACAATTTATTTACTATACAACTTTTTTATAAGCTAAAAAATTGATAGACCATTGAGTTAATAGTATTTTTTTAAATTTGGCTCTTAAAAAGGATGTAATAAAATAGCTATATAGATATAATATTAAGCTTTAAGTGAAGACTTTTATGTAATCTTTCGATATATCAAGCTAATTTAATTGATTGATATTTTTTCGGACGCATAGTTATTTGTATATCAAAAAATGTTCACACAACAAATTTTGATTCGTCTTGATGTTAAAAAATAAATTTAGAAAAACGTGGTTGGAACCCATTTTCTGCTTCGAAAAGAGCGAATTTAACTGCGAAATTTAAGAATACAAAATACAAAAATAAGAACTGGAAGTAAAGATTTGATTGGTAAAAAACTGGATTAAGTATTTTTTGGGAATTAAGCGGAGGAATTTAGTAATTTTCAAGTATCATATCCATAATTAATTGAAATAAAAACTTTTATCCCTTTCTATTGACTTAAATTTCTAAAAGTTAACCCGACGATTCCGTTCTTACCTACTTAAATTCATATTTCACCTTCCTTCATTCTTCTTTAAAACCGACCGAACCAACCATCTATTTAAAAACTTAGGTAACTCTTCACGTTTATCCGATTCAAATTTTCAACGTCACAAAGTAACTTTATCATTGTACCGAGCTTTGTACTACTTTCAATTGATTACTATATTGTTATATATGCTAATAGCTTATGTAGGATGTCTCAGCTACCTGTAGATCCTGAAGTAGTACATACTTCTCCTTCTTTAGAGAACTTGGAGAAACGTGTAAAGACTAAAAATTACAATGGTCCACATACCCATCGTGCATGTGATGATTGCCGTATCCGTAAAATAAGATGTAAGCCATTGGAAGATTCGTGTGAATCTTGCTCTAAAAGGAATGTACCTTGTACTTTTGTCAACCCTGTTATGAAAAGAGGTCCTAAGCCAAGAGACAGAGATCCCAGCAGTTTACATCAAAGTTCCACTTTTGATCATGTTTATAATCGCAACAACGGTGATTACCCAAAGAAACCTATTTATGGATCTCGCATTCATTTCAATAATAATGCTGATAGGTATAATATTGGCGTAAAGGATGATATAGAACAGCTTCATATTGCTCCCCAAGATGTTAATAATATTAGTAATTCAGGAACTACTACATTTTCCGTAAAAACTGACGAATATGGAAGTTTGAATATAATGATCGATACAAGCGGTAGAAAAATGGCCCACTTTTATCTCTGTGTTCGCGATGAGGCACACCCACCACGTTATACTCCAGTATCATCTACTAGCTTAGCTAACCATCCATTCGAAAGCATAGAACCCAATACCTGTCAAACCCACCAAGTTTTAGGACTTTTAACCAGCCAACAAATCTACATCACGATCATCTTCTTTACTCACGTATTCCCACAATACCCTTCACTTAACATCGAGAACTTTATGTACCAGCTTACTCAACCTATGACAACTTCTATGCTGTTTTTACTTAACTGTATCTGTGCAGTCGCATGTCCTTTCGGAAGTAACTCTAAAGCACGTTTTGATAAAACTCAATTCTACCATAAAGCCCTCGAAATTAACTACCACGATGAAGAGGTACAAGAGCACCCCAACTGGGAATACGGCCATATTCTCCTCAAAACTTTAAAACCTAAAAGCTCCTTAGTTTAATTTTTTGTTTGGCGAACTCTGTCATTTTCATTTTACTTAATTATATACCGATGTTGTTTGCATGCAAACTTAATTACAGGCTATCGACAATATACGTTTTCAATTATCCTCATATCAATACGATTAAAATTGAAAATTTTATTAAATTAGTTTTTTATTTTTTTAAACTTGTTTAGTTACGTTTATAGATACTTTGTCCAGAGACAGCAGAACGTTTTCTACCATTCATATTAGAAATAAAAAATTTATTAGTTTCGATTTCTGAAGCTTGCTTCATTTTCGCATATCAATCGAAGATTTATACCAGATACTCTAGTATCTTAAGCAAAACTTTAGTCGAGATAGAGATAAGGGATTGTTTACCCGCACTACATAATTCAGCCGAATATTATTATGTGCTTTTTCGAGAACCTTCATAAATTTAAAATTTCAAGCAATCAAATCTGCTGAAAGCAACAAGGGTTCAATTTTTAGGACGCAGTTTTTTTCTAAAATGGAAAAAAAATTAGCAATATATACCGGTTTTTCACTACTTTGACTGGCATATTCAACCCTAGAAGTATGCCCATAGGTTGTGGATATGATGGATCTTAATAACTTTTAAAATTAATAAATAGCTTTTATTAGCATTCAGCTACTTGAATTGATTTTTAAGGTAAACTAATTTTACTAGATAATTTTAAGCAATGGTAGACAAAATTAATTACTAAGCCGAAAATTTATATATTTAACAAAGCTTTAATTTATTGCACTAACTTTAGTTTTAAGGTAGACGAACTTATATAAAATTTACTATTTTGCAAATTTTGTTACTTTAGTTTTTATTAAATGATTTGTGCAAAACTTTATCTAAATTATTTTGTTAACTATTTTTAAAACCCTTTTTTATTAACTAATTTTTTGATAGCTTTAATTTACTAAAAGGTTAGTTTTTTTTAAACTGTATATTAGCTAATACAAATCAAAGGCCTAAATTTTATAAAAGCCCTTAAAAATTTTGTTTTTTGTGCATATTTTATATAGTTTTATAAAAAACTATAAGAAATATCATACATTTATGTAATTAAAAAAATAGATAATAAACCTAAGTTATCAATTAAACTTAATAATAGACAACTATAACTTTTATTATAAGGTAAACCCTTAAATAAAAATTATATAAATTTATTAGTTAATAAAATTTTAACTTTTAAGATATTCTAAATTCTAAATTTTATTAACTAATTACATATTTATATTAATTTAGAAAAGTTAAAAATAAATTCAGTATAGCTATTTTATTTTACTTTAAAACTATTTTTATTTTTTCAACAATATACTTAAATAAAATACTTAGTATTTTAATAAAATTGTATATATTTATAAATATTTTGAAGTACTCCAAGAATAGATAAAGTTAAAATTTGAAAAAAATCTAATTAGAATATTAAAATTTTTTGCTAATTTAATTATGTAAACAAATTTTATTTTTTTAGCTCTAAAGTACTATAATATAACATAATATATATATTTTTAAATAATTATTTTTATTTAAAATTAAGTATTTAAAAAAATTATTAATATTATAAACTAAAAACTCTATTTTATTTTAATATTAGTATTCTTAATTAAAATGCAAGCTTTAACTAAATAGTATAGCTTAATAAATAAGTATATAAGTTATTTAATTACAAAATATAGGTATAACTTTTTTGTAAATATTTTTATTGTTATAAAGTGCTATTTATTAAAAAATTAAAGTATTTTTATTTCTTATATATTAATTTATAAAAATTTAAAGAAATTTATTATCTATTATCTATATATTTATTAAAATTATATTTATAATTATTTATATTTCTTTTCTTTTTTTAAAATTAAATTTAATATAAATAAATAAAGTTTATAATTACTTTATAGTTAGAGCTTAAAAAAAGT
>JAWQFY010001192.1:0-12818 GCA_037055185.1 Capillidium rhysosporum
GCTTTTAATATATACTAATTTTTTAATATTTTATTTGGGATTTAGTTTTCTATTTATATTTGTATTTTTCTTTTGTTTTTTTTTAGTATCTCTTATATTTTTCTGTATTTAAGCCTATATTGATCTTATGTCTTTTAATATTTTGACTGCTATTAGTAGTTGTATATTATTTGAAATGATTAGCAAGTTAAATATTTAAGAGTAAAATCCAAAGTTTATATAAATTAGCAATTTTTTAGTTAAAATTTATTAGCTATTATTATATACATAACAAGTAAAAAGTAACATTTTTATTCAATTATCTTATATATTATTAATATAATATTGTAAATACTATTTAATTATTTGATTTATATACTCAACTTATTTATTTACTTAGAAATAATATAATGATATTAAGCTAACTTTAATAGCTAGATTTTTACAGATTTTATTTTATAATTTAGTAATAAATTAGAAGCTTTAATTAAATATTATATTTTTAGATAATTTTTATTAGTAAAATAGTTTTTTTATAAATAGCTAAAACATTTTATAAAATAATATAGTAGTAAAGTATAATATAACTTTAATATACTTACTAAATTTATTATTAATAATCATAATAGCATCAATACTATTTATATTAAGTAAACTAAATATAAAATTTATACTAAATTCTTTTTAAGGGCAAGTTAAAGTAGATAATAGTTGCATATATCCTTGTTAGAGTAAGTAGTTATCTTTAACTTATTTATGCATATGATATTTTTTTAAATAATCTATAGTGTTTTGCCTTAAATCAAGCTAGTTATATATTTGTTAGATCAGTTTTTACATTTTTTATATATCTAAATATTTACTTATAGGGTAGTTATAGTATTCTCTAATAATTACATTTTATAAAAAGGGATTAGTAATATATCTACCTTCTTAGTAATGGATATATATCCTATATAATAAATAACTAATAAATCTATTGTTAGTTTAGTATCTAATATTATTTGTAAAACTTGAATACTTTATAGTTAAAATATATTTAAATTTAGGATTATAATAAATGTAAATAATATTTTCAATATTTAAATACTAAAATTATTATAAGCATTTCTTTGTCATAAATAAAGTAGTTGATTTTAATAGGCAACATTTTTTTACTATAAAAAGCAATTGGATATTTAGTATTATTTCTATTTTTTTAAAGTAGGATAGCATTAATAGCAAAGTTAGAAGTACCACATTCTAATATAAATAGAGTATCAAAGTTTAGTTGTTTAAATATTAAAGCTAATATTGATATATATTTTACTTTATCAAATATATTTTCTTGTTTTTTTCTCATTAAAAGAGCACTTTATTAAATGTTAGTTAAAAAAGTAAAGCTATAGTTTTAAATAAATTTTGATAAAATTATTGTAAAAAATTAACTAAACCAAAAAAACTATATAGTTTTTTATAATTTTCTAGTAAAAATATTTATTTAATTGCTAGTATTTTACTTAGCTTTATTGCATATTCTTTATTAAATAGAATATTATCTAAAAATATTACTTTTTTTTAAAATTTGCATTTTTTAAATTTTAAATATATATTATATTTGTATATTTACTATATTATTAAATGTAAGTATTTAGTATATTTTTTATATATTTTTAAAAAAACCAAAATATTATTAAGATATATAATATAAAACTTATAGTTTTATAAGCTAAGTACTATATTCATCATTTTTTGAAATTTACTAGATGCATTTTTTAGTCTAAATAGTATTATTTTATATTATAACATACTCTAATAGTACTAAAATACAGTAAAATATTTTTAGTCTTTTTTTACTCTTATTTGGTAAAATATATCCTTAAAGTTAACTTTTGAATATATTTTTGATCTGGCTATAAATATAGATATTTATTTAAGTAGTAATAATGGATATAAGTTGGTTTTTATAACAGTATTAAGCTTTTGATAATTTATTACTAGTTTTCATTTATTTGTACTTTTTTTAGCAACTAATATTAATAATATAATATTTAATTTTGATAATATAATAAATTTTTGTTTTAGTAGTTTGTCAATATAGTTGTTAACAGCTTAATTTTTAATAAATAATAATAGGTATAATAGTGCTAGTCTATATAATTTAGGTGGAAATTTAGTTACTTTTAAATCAAAATTAAATTAAGTATATTTTGGTAATTTTTTGTATTAATTCAGATTAAAAATATAACTAAATTTTTTTAGTTTTTCTGGAAGATTTTCTGCTATTTTAGAATTATAAATATAATCTTTTAAAATATTTAATGCATTTTTATTAGCATTTTTCATTAAAAGTACTATAGTGTCATAAAGATTTTTAGTAGTATTTTTAAGCATTACTTGATAGTCTTTTATGTTAATGTTTGTTATATAATTATTAATCTAATACATACTTAATATAATAGAAAAAGAAAGTTTTTTTTATAGTATATATTACAAAGTTATCTTTAATTTTACTTATTTTATATTTTATAATATCTTTCACATATTGTTATTTAGTTTATTTTAAATTATCTAAAAGTAAATATAATGGTTCTTCTATATAAATTTTATAAAAGGTAAGAATATTTTTTTGTAAATAAAAGTTTATAGCAATAAAGTTAATTAAAGCTTAGCTTTTAAATATTTTTAAACTAGATAATTTAATTTTTATTTCAATAAAAAAATTATATAAGGCAGATTTATTAGTATATTTAATAATAATTTTTTAAATAAAGCTTTCTAGGTATTTGAAGTTTAAATTAAGACTATTAAAATTATTTCAGCCTTATTTATAAGGAGGTTTAATAGAATATTCTTACTAGTTTAGGATAGAGAATAAGTTGGAAGTAGAATTGCTATACTAACTAATAGGCATACTAGTTTAAAAGAGTAATTTATATTAGAAGGTAGAGAAATTTAGAAAAGAAGTTTTCAATCTTAGGCAGTTTATTAGATAGTATAATAGTATAGCAGAAAATAAGTAATCTTCTTAGTAGTTAGGTATATATTAGTTATATTTTTAATAAGCAGGGTAAGAGTAGGTTATTTTAATATGGCTATGGCCTCTATAAGTTTAATAAAATAAGCTAATATAAATATAAATCTTAATAGTTATAGAATAGAAGCAATTTTGGCTAATATAGTCAATACTTTTATAGTTGTAGCACTTAATATTTAAATATTAGTTATTATAATCTAAAAAATAGCAATTGTTACAGTATTTGTTTTTTTTGACTTTTTTGATAATATAATGGTTTAAGCAAAAAAGTATTTTTTAGTTAGTGATTAATTATATAGTTAAGCAAAGTGCAAGTTTAATTTTGGGGAAAAAGTTTATATAAAATATTGTTAGTATTGAGTAGATCAAAGTTACTTGTTTGGATCAGCCAAATTTATCTTTTAGTTGATTACCAATTTTTAATAATATGGCTATAATATTCTAATAGTATTTAGACTGACTTTTATTAACTATGGCTATTTTTACTTGTTTGTTAAAATTATTTTAGTAAATCAACTATAGTATATTGTTAGGCAACTGTATTAATATATTTGCAAGGTTTTGAAAGCATTTTGAAAATAAGCATATAGTTTTAAAGTCTTGATAAAATTTGAAAAAACAAGTTAAGTTTTTAAAAGTAGAGTTAAGCAAGTCTTTGAGGTAATTTTTAAAAGTAGAATATAAGTTTATAGAAAACAATTTTCTAAGGACTTTTTTAATTATATATATATAAAGTGGCTTTAGTAAATTATTAATAGTTTTAAAAATGCATTTTTTATTAGTTAATATTAAGTTTTGTCTTTTAGTAAGGTGTAGATTTAGTTTAAGATAAGAAATTTTACTATATATTTTTTAGATAAACTTTAGAAATAGCAAAAGCAGAATGTAGTTTGAGTTAAAGACATATATATTTTGCAACATTTATTATTATTATTGTATAATACTACTTGTTATGTTAGTAATATTAGTAAAAATAGGATTAAGATAATATTAAGTTAGCTAATTAAGTAGTTTTTAAAGGATATATAGTGAAGTCTAAGGAGTTAAACTAGTTTGTATAATTGTTGCAATAGCTGAAAGATTAAGTATAGCAGAGATATTATAGTTAGCTATGTATTTATATAGCTTGCAGGTTATGTTTACTTAAGTGAGAATCAATAACTAATATGTAGATTTTATTATTATATAACATTTAGTTTTTAGTATAATACTAGTAGCAATTTTTATATTATGTAGAGCAAAATACTATAATGTAAAGATAGTAGCAAATATAAGTATTTGTAAAAAAAAGTTAGTAAATAGCAATAATTTAAGATTAACTTTATTATTGCTTATAGTAGTAATAAATGTAAATATTTAGTAAGTAATATAAATAAGTAAAATTAGTAAAAATTTAGTAGTAAAATTAATATCTGTTTATAAGTAGTCTAGATTATAAATAGTAATAGCTATAAGGACTATAAATTATTTAGTAGCTAAAAAGTAATTAAATCTAATATATAGGATTTGTAAAAAAAGATAAGAGTATTTATAATTTTGGATAGCTTTTATATCTCCAACAAAATAGAAAAATAAAAATAAAAAATAAATAAAAATATTAACTTTATAAGTAATTTGATATATTTGAAGTAATTTTATAAAAATTTGAGTTGTTAGCTATTATAATTTAATATATATTAATAAGATAAAATTTTTTATTGATTAGTGCTGGCAGCTATATTAAACTTATTTTTAAATGCTGAACTTATAAAGTTCTTAAGTAAAAATAATGGAATAAAGAATAATTTTTTATTTAAATTTTTGATTAAATTGTCAAAATTTGTTATATAAAGTTATTAAGATAAATTTGTATAATTTTGTTATTTAAAAATAGAAAAAAAATGATGAAAATTAAATAAGCTTGGAAAAAAAAGGTAAAAAATAATAAGAATAATTATTAAGTTAATAGCTTATAAAGTTACTAAGTAATAAAACATCATATTTATTTTATTAGTTTTTTCTTTTTTTTTAAATTTTAATTATAATTTTTAGTTAACTTAAATAGTTTATTAAAATATTTTTATTATATTTAGTTTATTTTTAAAAAATACTTAAATTTAAATATATATTTAGTAGTTAGTAAATTTATTCATAATAATATTATATATATATATATTTAATTTTTAATATAAAAGTTTTTAATTTTTTTTAATAATATTTTAATAAAATTATTAGTATATTTATATTTATATTAAATAATTAATTTTATAAGTATTGCTACTATTTTTATATTAATAGTTTAAAGTTATTTTAATTATTTAAAATTAAAATATTTTATTATTAATAGCTTTTATTATTATTTAATTAGTTAAATTTTTCTTTTAATATAATTTTTAATTTTATTCTATTTTTATTACTAAAATTTATTTAATCTTATTATATATTTTACTTTAATTATAAAAATACTTAATTATTTACTATTTATATTATAAATTTTAAAATATTTTTAATATTATAATATATAAAAACTATATAAAGTTTTATACTTTTTATTAAATTTAAAAAGGTAAGCTTTAGAAAAATAAAGCTTTTTTTATATAAAACTAATAATAAAATTTTAATTAATTAGCTATAAAATAGCAATATATTTAAATATAATAAACTATTTATAATTTATAAAGCAAATGTATTTTTATTTTAATAAAAATAGCTTTTATAAAAAATATTATATTTAATTTACTAAATTAAAAAGCTAAGTTTAGTAGATAGTTAAATAAAATATTTTTAAATTTTATTAGAAAAAGCTTAAAAATTTAAAATTAAAAGTTTAAAAAAAAACTAAAAAAAGCTTACAAATTAATATAAAATAAAATATGAAAAAAATATAATAAACTAAAATTATCCATAATATTTATAACTATAAAATAATTTTAAAAGCTATTTTAGTTAATAGAGTAAGGTTTTAAAGCTTAAATAATAAGGCTGAAGACTTCTACTATATCTATTTTAATGAATTTTTAAGACTATTTTTATTTTTAAGCTAATAGTAAAATATTTAAAAAAATAAAATAAAACCAGTTTAGTATAAAAGTCAATGATATATATTACCAAAAAATTGAAAGTAAGCATAAATTTTCTTTAAAAATATACCCTATAGGAAGATAGACCTACAAGACTAATAAAGAATATACTTTTTAAGCTTTGTAACTACAACTTTAAATATAGTTAATTGATTCTAGTAAAATTAAATAGGAAACTAGAATATTTGATTAAGGTACTAGGGTGTACAGAAGTTACTGAGAAATGGAAGATAGGGGACTTTACATCTAACTCCTCATGTTAGAGCATAAATCTTCCAGTTCTTTTCAAAAGGTGTTACATTCTGGACTAGTGTTGTAAATTAATGTTTTTGCTTTATTTTTGATTGGATGGGAAAGCCTTGAAACCCAACCGAAATACAAATTTATATACAATTAATTGGGTGGTTTCAATAGTAAAATTTCGAAATTTCAAATTTTTACCAAAATAAAAATTACTAAAAGGTCAGTCTTTCGAGGACTCCCTCGTATTAAGAATCTAATCTTATAACATGTTCAATCTAAAATTAATAAGAAAATCTATCGATCCCTTAAAAGTAAAATAAAATGAATTTTAATATAAACCTAATTCCTCGTTATTTCAGTTTAATACCTTTCCAAAGTTATTAATGCAATGTAATTCAAGCTTCAAATGTCAATATTTTAAGTTTTTCCATTTAAAAGAGTATAGTTCTAAGCCGTTAATTGAACCGTTTATTTTAGAAGGTGAGAGCTCGGATGAGATTAAGCCTACTAACAAACCTTCAAATAATCTCAGTATAAAAGATCTAAATTGGTTCAGTTCGAAATTAGGACACACACAAAAAGAAAATAACCTTAATAAAAAACCCAAAAAGTTTGAAGATAAATCAATAAAGGTTACGAGAAAAGAAACAAACTCAAATAATTTTAAAAACATCACAGATTTAAGAGATGAAAACCAAATTCAAATTGATAAACCTGAATGGAAAATTCGTAAAGAAATAGTAGCTAAGAAGCTAAATGGAGAAAGGTGGAATCCCGAAAAAAAAGTGTCTAGAGCTGCTATGGAAAGAATACGATTTCTGGCTAGAGAAGTAATTTTTCATTTCATTATTATTTTAATTTATATTTTGCAGCTACCGAGTCAATGGACAGTTGAAAAACTAAGTTTAGATTTCAAATTAAGTTATGAAGCTATTCGTCGAATACTTAAATCAAAATATCAACCTTCTGAAATTAGGCTTGAACAACAGGAAAATAAACGTAAAGAGAGTCGCTTGATGTTTATAGAACAGCTCAAAATGGAAGAGAATAAGAAAGAAGTAAAGAAAATAGATTCATCTAAGCTAATAGTTGATAAAAATCGTAAATATGGAAACAATAGAAATGCATTTGGTAAAAAAACAAATTTTAGTAAAAAGTAAACCTTATTTATTTATTAAAATGGACTAAACTAATACTTAATTACTCACCTACGTTTTTGGTGTTTTCTACTATGTCTCGTTTTTCGAGGCAAAATTTTCATCTAGGATAGACTTAAATTTTTTAAAGGGCAAAAACACTTTTATAAAAACTCAATAAATTTTAAAAATCAAATGATATTTTAATATAGAAAATAAAAGTAATATTTAAATATAGTTTTAGTAATTTTTTTCATAATTTGTTATTTAATTTCAATTTAAATTGCAATAACAAATACATATGTAATCTATTACTTTAAAAAGTAGCAAATTCCTTATATTTAATTTAAAAAGTTTAATGAAATATAGATATTTTATTCCAACTTTAAATATATTGGTTAATTTTGTTTACAAAGCACTTAAAGCTTGATATATTCTATTAAAAGTTATTTTATCTATTAAGTTTGATAAGGGGTAGTTGTTACTTTCAAAAGTAACAATTTTAGCTATATAAACTTAATAGCTATTTTTATGTCTAAATATTAGCTATTAATATAACTAGTAATAAAAATTTATTGTAAAATAAGTAACAACAATATAAAAACTATAAAAAAGAGTAACTATTTAATAATTAACTTATAGTTACTTTAATTTATTACCAATTATAATTTTAAAAGTAGAAGATATATAATTATAAGATAATAAATCTCATTAATATTTTAAGCTTAATACACTAAATTGTAGTATTTTTGGTAAATACTAAAAATAATAATATTTATTTTTCAGTTATAAAAAAAACTACTATAGGTTAGATTGAAATAGTTAAGTTTAATAATTATAACTTTAGCATAATAAGTTAAATATTTATTATATAGATATATTAGTAAAAATTTAAGCTAATTATTAAAAAAATTAGAATAATTAAATAAATAAACTATTTTACTTTATAAAATACTATTTTAAATTTTAAAATAGCTAAAATAATAGCTTAATTTACTTTATATAATAAAGTAAATCTTTTAATTTTTTTAATTAACTATCTAAAACTATATATAAGAATATATATATAAAATTATGTTTATTTCTTTTTAACTTTGCTATTTTAAAAAAATTAAATAAGATATAAAGATTTTATATTTATATTAAAAGTAAAAAAAATATGATAACTATTTAAATAAAACTATTTAAATAAATATATTTAGCTTTATAAAGTATAATTTTATAAAAATGCTAGTAAAGCTAATTTAAATAGCTTTTTATATTAGTTATTAATTATTACCTTTTTTTATTAACTATTTGCTTTTTAATATTTTAGTTTTATTAAATATATAAATTTTAAAAAAATTAGTTTTTAAAATAACTTTTAGAAAAATAATAATAAGTATAATTGCTAGTTAAAATATTAAAATAAAAAAACTAAATATTAGTTTTTTAAAAGAATATAAATTCTAAAAATAAAAATTTTAATTTAAATAGTTTTAAATTAGCTATAAGTATTTTTTTATAAGAATTTTATTTAATAATAAAGAGAAAAATATAAAACTTACTTTTATTAAAGTTGGTAAATTTATTAACTTAATATAAATAATAACTTTTATAATAAACTAAGCTTATATTAATTAAAAAAGTTCTATATATTAAACCAATAAATTTATTTTAAATAATTTTTAATATATTTTTTAAAAATCTATTAATTTAAACTAAAAAGTATTAACTTAGTATTTATATATAGAGATTAAAAATTAGATTTATTTTTAAGAATATTTTTTAATAGTTTAAAAGGGTAGTTATATTAACAATTATTGTTACTCTCTTTAATTATCAAGTAGTTTAATTGGATTTCAATTATTTGCTAGATAATTAGCTATATTTTTAATTTTACTTAAGGATTTTTAGAATACAGTGTTCCAAAAAACTCAGTAGTTGCTCTTTAGAGTATTATAGATATTCTTTTATAAGAAATTGAATAAAAAAAAGTATTTGAATAATACCAAGAAGTTCCAAAAATTAGATATTTATAGTTTGCATACCCATCCAACTAATGACTCACTTTAGCTCAGAAACAGCTAGGTTAAATATATCTAGCGTAGTTGATAGAATTTTAAAATTTGGCCCTTATCAAATTAAAATAGTACTTTCAAATTTATTATTTGTTCGATTAAGGAATTGGATTTTTATCAGCTATTTCGGTTAAAAATCGATAAAATCAAAACGTAATCGAAAATTTCGACCATGTTTAAATCTACTTCGAAATGTATAAAATGGTTGAAATGTAAACGCTCATTTAATAATAAGTAATAAGTTTAAGAAAGTAGAAAGAGTAAAGATGTCGGAAGCTATAAGAGAAACTTTCAGTAGATGTAAAGCGGAAAGTAATATTTTATATATGCCTTATAAAGTTGGTTTTAATAGTTATTTATTCTAGATAGGCCAACTTTTGTAGCTTACATAACAGCAGGATATCCAAGCACTAGTGGGACTATCGATCTATTATTAAGTTTAGAGAAAGGAGGAGCTGATATAATCGAGTTAGGTATACCTTTTACTGATCCAGTAGCTGATGGACCTACTATAGCCAAGGCTCATTTCGTAACAATTTTACTTAAAATTCTAAATTTAACTAAGATTTTAGGAAGCTTTGAAGCAAGACGTGGATTTGGATGCCTGTTTCAACTTTATTGAAGGAGCACGTTCAAAGGGGTTAAAAGTTCCTGTAGTATTGATGGGGTATTATAATCCTTTGCTACAATACGGTGAAGAGAAGGTATGTAAGCGAACTAGGGAGGTAGGAGGTAACGGTTTTATCATAGTAGATCTACCACCTGAAGAAGCGGACATCTTCATTACAGCATGTAACAAATACGAGCTCAGTTACGTACCTTTGATCACACCTAACACTTCCAACTCAAGGATTCAGTTATTAGCTAAGTTCGCCTCCTCTTTCTTTTACATAGTATCCAGAGTTGGTGTTACCGGCGCGAGTGCTGAAGTCAGTACCCAACTCCCCCAACTGTTAGCTAGGGTACGTACTAATCTCAGTTTAGTGCTTGGTAAAGACAAACAGCTGCCTTTAGCGGTAGGTTTCGGAGTATCCGATAACAAACAGTTCTTCCAAGTCGCCGAATTCGCCGACGGAGTTATCATTGGTTCGCGAATCATTACGGAGCTTACCTCTGATCCCGATTTTAACCAAGTTCTCAAAAACGTCGAAAAATATTGTAAGGCGGTAGTGGAACGACCACCCAACTACAAACGTAAAGAGTTTTCATTTGATTCTACCGATCTCAATCCGATCCAGCTGGAAACCAGTAGAGGTAAGGAGGAGGTACGTTTTGGTGAGTTCGGTGGCCAGTACGTAGCAGAAGCATTGATGGGGTGTATCGACGAGATTGATCAGGCTTACAAGCAATGTAAAGCTGACCCAGAATTCTGGAAGGAATTCGAGTCGTTTTATCCATTCGTATCCAGACCTTCCTCTTTACATCTAGCTTCCCGACTCACTGAGCACTGTAGTGGTGCCCAGATTTATTTAAAACGTGAGGATCTGAACCATACTGGCGCTCACAAGATCAACAACGCCTTAGGTCAGGTTTTATTAGCTAAAAGGATAGGTAAGAAACGAATCATTGCCGAGACTGGGGCTGGGCAGCACGGTGTCGCCACCGCTACCGTATGCGCTCACTTTGGACTCGAATGCGTCATCTACATGGGTGCCGAAGACGTACGTAGGCAGGCTTTAAATGTATTTAGGATCAAATTATTAGGTGCTACTGTCATTCCCGTCACCTCTGGTTCTCAGACTTTGAAGGATGCGGTTAACGAAGCGATGCGTGACTGGGTCGCTAATGTAGCTACCACCCACTACCTTATTGGAACCGCCATAGGCCCTCACCCCTTCCCCACTCTTGTTAGAGATTTCCAGTCCGTTATTGGTAAGGAGTCCATCCGACAGATGCAGGCCCTCACTGGTAAGTTACCTGACCTGGTAGTAGCATGTGTAGGCGGTGGTTCCAACGCTATTGGAATGTTCCACCCTTTCATAGAACATAAAGAGGTTCAACTGGTTGGTGTAGAGGCTTCTGGCTCAGGAGTAGATACTGACCGCCACTCCGCTACCATGGCTAGAGGTACCCCAGGCGTGCTCCATGGTGCACGTACTTATCTTCTCCAAGATGCTAAAGGTCAGATCCAACCTACTCATTCCATTTCTGCTGGTCTCGATTACCCTGGAGTTGGGCCTGAACTTTGTTTCCTCAAGGATACGGGAAGAGCTATATATCGTACCGCTGATGACAAACAAGCCCTAACTGGGTTTAGAGCTCTGTGTCAACTTGAAGGTATCATACCAGCTCTGGAGTCTTCACATGCTATCTATATGGGTATGGAGTTGGCTAAGGAAATGGATTCGACTAAATCGGTCCTTATTTGCGTGTCTGGTAGAGGTGATAAAGATGTCCAATCCGTGGCGGAAAACCTACCCGAATTTGGACCTCAAATTGGATGGGATCTTAGATTTGAAGAGTTTTAACAATTTTGATATAACTTTTTAAGCGGTTTTTGTTTTGGTTTAATGCGTGGATTTAGTTTCGAATTTATAATTTTATAATTTATAGGTCTAAATTTTTAAATAATTAAAAAGTTTTGCAGATGGAACTATAATTTATAAGTGTATTTCAATTTATAAGCTACCTGGTGCTATTGTTAAAGTTTATAATTTACATTGAGATTAACTTAAAATTAGTTAAAACTACTATTTAACTTTATAACTACAATAAATATGTTGTTTTGAACTCCTATTTTTATAAAATTGACAGATAATATTAAGTTTTAATAATATAATTAAAATTTTAAATATACCAATAGAATTTGTTAATTTGAGTTTTTTTAAAATCACCACTACCTAAAATATAAGTATTTAACATTTATATTTATTTAATTTCAATTAGATTATATATGTAATAATTAAATTAAGCTTAATTTTAAAATAGTAGTTAAAATGAATTTTACTCTATATAAATAATAATATATTATTAACTAATATAAATTTTAGTCAGTTAAAGCTTATTATTGACTTTTTAATAATGTTCTATTAAAATTAGAAAATGCTAAAAAGATGATAAAAAACTTTATAATGTTAGAAAACTTAAGCAAAAAATTTAAAAGCTTTATTATATTATAAAAAAATTACTTTTAGTTAAAATATTTTAATAGTTTATTAAAAAATAAACTAATTATTAATTGATTTAAAATTAATTACACCTACTTTTATAAAAAAAATACATTATTATATATTAATAGTAGTTTTTAAATTATAATATCTATTATAAAGTATTGTTTTTTAAAATAGTAATTTAAAAAATAACAGCTTTAATAAAGTTAAATAAA
>JAWQFY010001193.1:0-12801 GCA_037055185.1 Capillidium rhysosporum
ATTTCAGATTAAAATTTTAAATCTTATTATATTATTTAATAAATTATATATATTTAAAAATAGTGCTTATTATACTTTTATTATATATATAATTAATATATATATATATATTAAATATTAAATTAATATAATAATTTTTTATAATAAACTTTTAATTATAATAAAAATTAATATTTTAAAAAAATAGATAAAAAAAGGTTATTTAAAATACTTACTAATTAAATAAAAGTAATATTTTAATAAATTTAAATATTTAGCTATTTTAAAAAAGTTAATAATACCTAATACTAGTTTAAAATTTTATGATAATAAAAAAACAAGATTATTACTAAGAAAATTTTATTATTATTAAAAATTATTAAAAAATTTAGTTATTAAATACTTACTAATAGCTTTAAATATAAATATTTTTATACTTTTCATTAATTAAATATATTAGTTTGCTATATTTACTTATAAAATTATTAAAAACTAATTTATAAACTTATAGTATTTATTACAAATACTACCTTTTTAAAAATATTATTAAAAAAAGTTAAAGTATTTAACTTAAAATAAAATTAATAAAAATTTTAATAATTAATATATTAAAAATATTAATATAATTACTAACTATATACTAATACTATTAGTAATATTATAATTAAATAGCTATATTATATATTTACTTTTAATAAAAAAATTTATTACTTTTTTTAATTTTTATTAAATTACTATTATAAAAAATAGCTAATAGCTAGTTAAATAATAAATATTAATTTTTAAATTTAATTTAAAAGTTAAAAATAGTAATAAAGTAAGATTAAATATATATCTAAAAACTAAATTAGTATTTATATTAAAATATTATATATAACTAAAAATTATTAAATTAAGCTTTAGTTATTAATTATTTATTTATTTATTTTAAAATAAAATATATACTTTATTAATAAATATTTTATAAAAAAGTAACTTTTATTAAAATTTTAATTTGCTAATTTAAATTAATATTTTAATATTTTAAAATTATAATAAAAATATTTTTAACTAAAAATTAATAACTTAAAAAAAATTACAAAATTTAAAAAATAAGCTAAAAAGTTTATTTTATTTTTTTTAATTAAAAAAATTAAATATAATATTCTAATATTTATTAACTAAAAAATAATTTTTTTAATTTTATAAAAACTTAAAATTTTATTTATATTTTAATTTTATATATTTATAAAATTAGATTATTATTTTAAATATTTTAAATATATTATAAATGAATTATAAATAATTAAATTATAAATAAGTATATATATATAGTTAAAATTATAATTAATAATAAAAAGTAATAACTTTATATAATATTAAGTAATAAAAATAATAAATTTTTTAAATTATATACAGTATATAAAATTAGAAATAGCAATAAATACATAAATAGATACATTATTATTATTATAAAGTTTTAAATATTAAATAAATTTAGAAATTATAAATAATAAAATATTAATAATATATATACTTTAAATATTAATATAATATTAGATTTTAATATATATTTATTTATTTATTTTTTAATTAAAATAATTGAAATAAAAATTATAGAAAAAATATATTATAAAATTATAAAATTATAATATATTAATAAAAATTTTAAACAAGTTCATTATAAATTAAATACTATTATATAACTATTTAAATAAAATTTATAATTATATTATATATTTTAAAAGCTATTATTTTAAAAATTAAAAATATTATTTATTTAAATAATTTTTAAGATAAAAAAAGTTATTTTATAATTAAATATAAGTAAAAATAAATTAATATAAAACTATTTTATAATTATAAGTTAAATTTTAAATGTATTTTTTATTTAAAAATTATAAAATATAATTAAATATAAGTACTATAAATATTTAGTAGCTTATTTTTATTAAATAACTATTATTAAAACATTAAATATAAATTTAATTTAAATAAACAACTTAATATAAACTTTAGTTTAAATTAAATTTTCTTATAAATAACCTTACTAAATTATAAAAAAAATATTTTTAGTAGATACTAATACTAAATAATAAATAAAATTTTGCCTTTTTATTAAAGTTTAAATATATATATAATTTTTAATATTAATTTACTTAATTTTCAAACTTTATTTTAAAATTTAGCTTATAAATAGTTAACTTTAAGCTTATTTTTTATTTATTACTTTCTTTATATTTTAATAAATTACTTTTTTAATTTATAATTATTAATAATTTACTTTTTTAATTTATAATTATTAATAATTTATTTTTAGCTTTTAAGTAGCTACTATTTATAAAAAAGTAAATTAAACATATTATTAAATTATTTTATAAATTATAAGATTACAAAATTATAATAGCTAGTAAACTTGCTATATTTAAATTTTATTTAATATAGTTAGCTTGCTTTAAATTCTTTTACCTATTATACTTTAAACTAAATCATATAATAAAATCTATATCTCTATTTAATATTTAATTAAAATTATAAAATAAGTTGTAAATTAAATTTTTATTTATTTATTTATTATTTATTAAGTTAAATTTTTTAAAGCTTAAAATTTTAAAAAAATATATACTTTATTTATTTATTTTTAAATATATTTAATTATTAATATATAAAATAAATAAAATATAACTATATTTATATAAATGTATATTTGCTATTATATTTATATAAATATTTATAGCTTAAAGCTATAAATATTAGCTATTTTTGCAAAAATTATATTTTTAATATTATTAAAAATAGGTTTAAGTTTAAATAAATATTTTAAAATATTTTAGGCTTTAAAATACACATTGGACTAAATATTGTAATAAATAATTTTATAAAATATTTAGATAAAAATTCATTTTTCTTTTTAAAAAATATTTTAATATATTTATAAATATACATTCTTAAAATATTTAATATTATTAATATAACTAATAAGAAATATAATTTAGTTATAAAGATATAAATACTCATTTTTTTATATTTAAATTTTATTAAACATGTATTTATATTAATTTATTTTTATTTTTTGTCAATTTTATAACCTATTTATTAAGACTTTTTTTTGCTTGCACTTTATTTTTCATTAAAAAAGAATCTAACTATTTAAAAAATTAATTGTATAGTAAATATAATCCCTCTCATTTTGTCTACACCTCTTTCTATAACTAGCACTTTGGAATAGTAGCCCTCAAATAGGTTTTTACCCTTTTATTTAACTATTCCCTTAGCTTATATTCATTTTCTTAAATAAAGTAAGATATTTGGGTCTTTTAGGCTTTCAAGAATATTAAAAAAAATCAATTAATATAATTTCTATTTAATAATCATAATTAAAGTTTTTTTTTCTATGAATTATTATTATTTAATTTCTACATCTTAAATAACTTTTATTTATTCTATTATGACTTATATTGATGTATTTTAACTGTATACAGTTATTTTATTTTACCTAGTTTTGATTAAAATTTTTAATACTTCTACCATCCATTAACAATTATTTTTTTATTCTGGTAAAATATAAATAGATACTATAATTTTGTAGTTACAAAATATAACTTAATTAGTATATTTTATAATTTTTTTCCAATATTAATTTTATATATCAAATATAAATCTATTTAATTGTGTAGGTATTGTATTTGAAAATAATTATCTGTTCAAGAGATGATAGGTTAAATATTAGTTCGTAAAGTTTCAATTGGTTTTCAATAAAAACCAAAAGCTCAAACTTAAATTACAGCATCGATTTATTGAGTTAAACTGATCAGTTAAAATAAAGACCAATATTACTTAGTAAATACAGTTAGTATTAAATTTTGAAACGTTAATTATTCGTTATAAGCTTGTATTTACTAAGCTAAAATGGTAGTTTATAATTGAATTTTGAAATACATTTACTTTACAAATTAAAACTTTTGAATAAATAAATTTTATCTTTAATATATTTTAATAGTTTAAAGTATATATTTATATTTGTAATTTCATCGTTATATTATAAGAAAATGGTTCTTAATTTAATTTGCTGTAAAAACTATATTTAATTAAAAAAAATTATGAAAATTAAAAAGAAATGTATTTATTAATTAATAATATAAAACTACGTTTTCGACTACCTATAAACAAAACTACCCCTGTTATCATTAATTACATTTATACTCCACAAATTCGACCTCGGAAGTCATCTTCTTACCATTCTTCAGATATTCAGCATCGTTCCAATCTACTTTACCACCAGCCCAATCTGAAGTACCTTGTAAGTTAGCTCCACCATCCCATAAACTGAAGAAAATGTTGGCTGGAGTATCTGGGAATGCATTACCGGCCATAGCTCTAGTTAAAGTACGTACCGGTTGGTTGTCGATTAACCATACAACTTCGTTAGTAGACCATTTGATGGTATAGTCGTGGAAATCGGCGTGGGTGTTGAACGGGTTTTTAATGTAGAGACCTTTAGTATAGTCTACAATACCTTTACCGTAGTAGTTTGTTTGTGATGAGGTTTCATCTTTACCCACCCATTCCCAATCGATCTCATCCTTTTCAGGGCTCAATAACTAAAGAGAAATACTAAGTAAAACTGGTACATAAAATAAAATAAAATTTGTACTTACCACCATAGCTGAAACGATCCCCTTCATCCTAGCGGTTTTTATTCTAGCGGTTAAGGTACCGAAATGTACTTTGACTTTACTGGAAACTTTAGCCCCGTATCCCATAATGATCTTGGTATCGGGATTGGGAGTATCGCCTAACGATATCTTTAGTACCATCCGGCCGTTTTCGTTAGCAACTTGTCCTTCGGTATTGAACGGTCCGAATCCTCCGTTAAAATCTTCACGCCAAGGTACACACCCTCCTTCTTCACTCTGCTGAGATTGTTGATTTTTGGCAGCTTCTTGGTTTTCAGATACATCAGTTATAATTTCGGGATCCCTACGGCGTAGTTGGTTGTTTATAAAGTTAGTTGGGGTAGAAAAACTTAAGGCAGTAGTTGTCAGTTGTAACAGTAGAAGTAGGTACGTCGATGTTCTCATGGTTTAATTGTTGCTTAATAGTGAAATGTAAGTTGTATGATTTTATAGGTACTTATATAAAGTTGTTATAAATGAAATCGATGTTTGTACTTTGTTACGCTCTTTGCCCTTTGTTACCGATGATGAGTTTGATAGATTGATTTTAGACTGTAATGTTTAGTTTCAAACTGCTGTCAAACCAACTTTTCCTATTTATATATGGAACCAAGTTGAATTAACTAATGCTAACGTATTTACTTACTAATAATAAAGTCTAACTGTAAAGTTTTAAATATCATGTTTTTTGTCATGAATTTTAACTTTCGGTTAGTAAATGAAATGAATTGCTTAATCGGATTTAGGCGTTAAATTTTAATAATGCCTGCAAAGAACCAGTTTTTGGACCGTTCTAAACTTATATCCAAAATTTTCGATACTACATCGGCATCATTGTAACAATTACGAACAGCTGCTACTTCGGTACACTACAAAAAATCGTATACAGCTGTAACCGTTATTAATTTGAAACGAAATTTAATTATAGAGTATATTTAGAGCATTTTCGATAGTAAGTTTAAATCAACTAAAGTTTACATTATTTCACAAATTAAAAATTAAAATAAAAGCAGTAAAACGTAATGAAATTATTGTCAACTAAAAGTTAACTTTTAGTAGAATCCGGTTTATGAAATATATATACTTTAATTTTTTAGCAGTTTTAATAATTATATACATGATTTAAATATACTTAATAATTTACATAACGATTCTATCGATCGTGTTAAACTATGGATTTTGACCTTTACGTCATGCCCACTGCCTAAAACAATAGGTAGCACCCCCTCTTTGGGGTACATTTAAACTATAAAAACTTATAGAATTAATCGTTTGAAATATTGTTAAAATATATATAAACGTATAAAAAACAAGCAAATTTGGTTTATAAAAATCAAACTAAGGTCGAACTAGAGTTAGTTATACTGAACGGAAGCTAATAGCTAGGAATACCACAGGTTAATTTACTATTTTGTTCGATTTCTTAAGAACTGACAAAGATGTTGTTTTAGTTTATAGTTTTGAAGTACACCTTGCTACTTTCACATGCTCTACAAACTGGTAGTAACGAAGCATCTCAAAATTAATAGTATTTGAAAAATAAAAATTAAGCTAGTAACAATACTTAAGAAATCTATCATTACATTAGATGTTATATTGAAGCTAATGTTTAATGGAACCTGCTTAAACGAATACATTTACCTTTTTAAAAATGGAAATTTTAATACCTAATTTTTACCAAATGATTATTTATTTTTGAAATTAGATTCTTTACGTTAAAGATGCCGATTTGCAGAACGTTACTTTTTACTTAATAGTTAGCTAAAAATTGAAAGTTGGTATAGCCTGAACCAATAACTAAAATTTTTGAATTAATTTTAATCCCATTTTAATAATATTGAAAATTAATATACTATAAATAGTATTCTCTAAGCTTCTGTAAATCGATACATAAATAGGATGAATTTAGTATTAAAAATAAACAGCTAAATTTAATTTTCAAATTAATTTACATCATTTTACTATACTTTGTTTTATTTAATAAATTAGTATATATAATAACAATATGCTGATAAAATGAACTGAGTATAGTAAAGCTACTAAATACAAATGCTAACAGTCTAATAAAAGTTTATCAACAATGTTTAAAGCAATGTTAAAAGTATTGCTTAAATACAAATTATTAAAACTATAAGTGCTTTTAATATAGCTGTTTACCAATTTGATGAAATTTACACTAGATTACCAGAATTCAAATTAGTTCAAAATTAATCCTTCATACAAAATCTGAAGATAAAACAAACTTAGTAACTGCAACTGGCTTCAAACTATAAACTAAATTAATAGTTGCAGTTAGCTTAAAAACTAAAACAAAAGCAAATATATATACAAGTTTTATTAGGTAAAAATGTTTTAGTAGCTGAGTAGTTTTAGTAAATTTACTATCTCTTATATACTATTTTATTTTTATAAATATTAATAGCTAATATTTATTAGTAATTATATTAGATATTTATTTATTTATTTATTTATATGAAGTATATTTAAAAGATAAATTAAAATTTATAAAGCAAAAAATATATAAAACATAGTATTATTTTAAATATATATTTAAAATTAAACTATTTATATTAGCTTAGTAATATTAATTATTTTTGCTATTTTTTGCTTTATTAGTAAAACTTAATTACATTTTTGGCTTTAAATCTACTTGCTTATTTACTTCTAATACTAAAATATTAACTATAATTAATATACTACCTTTTACTTTAAATTTTAAATTTGCATATTTTATTTAGTATTATTACTTAGGAATATTTCATTGTTATCTTTTATAAATACTAAAATGTATTTTTAAAAATAAACAAATTTTAAAATATTTAAGAAATCTGCAAATGAAAATATATTTTATAAATTTATAAATTTTAAAAACTTAATAAAATTTGTAAATAAAATGCATATTATAAAGATACATAAAAATTAAATTTTACAATAATAATATATTTTTTGTCTAAATAGCTAATAATACTTAATAATAAGTTTATATAATAGCTATTAATATTTATAAAATAAAAATAATATTTTAATATTTTAAAAGTATAATTAGTATACAAATTTTAATTTTAATTATAAAATTAAAAATGTAAATATTTACAAAAATTTAAAGTAAAAAATTAGAAATTATGAATATATATATAATCTAACTTTATAATAAAAGTTTAGCTTTAAATAGCTATACTTATTATAATTTTAAAAACTATAAAACTATTTAAATAAAAATAAAATAACTAAAAAATAAAGTTATAAAAATATAATTATATTAAGTTAGTTATTAATAACTTAAGTATTAATTAAAATATATAATGTTACTTATTTATTTTTAAAACAAAAAATAGTAAAAAAAAATATTTTTTTATTAAATTTTAAAAAATTAATTACTTATAGTTAAAATAGTAATATAATAAATTAAAAGAATAAAATAATTTAACTAAATTATTTATTTTACTACTTTTAATAAGAATGGCTAAAGAAATATTACTATTTAATACCTACTTTTTTAAAGTTAAAAAAAATATTATTATTATTAAAGTTTATTTATTTTAAGTTTTAACTTTAATTTAAATTTTAATAGTTAATTTTTTTAACTAACTAAATTTTAAAGTATAAAAAACACAAAATTTTATTTATAATAAGTTTATTTAAAAATATTAATTTAATATTAAATATATTATTTAGTAAGATAAAAAAAGTTTTTTATAAAAGAAAACTAATAATAAAGTAATAATAAGGGTTTAAAATTAGTATTGTAATAATAACTACTTTTGCTAGTTTTAAATACTTTTAATATTAAAAATTCTACTCCTTTTAGTATTATAGCTATTAATTTAAAAATAAGTAAATATGAAAAAAATAGTAAAATATAACACTTTTCAATTAAGTTTACTTAATTAAAATTAAATATTTTATAGTTTTTGAAATTTAAAGCTTTTTTTTAATACCTTTTATTTTTCTAGACCTTAAATAAAATTTATATTGCTATTTTACAACTAAAGTATTCTATTATTATAAGAATATTTACATAAATTAGTGTTTTTATTTTTTAAATGTATTTATATTAAAAAATGATTTATATTTTCTAATTGAGTTTATACAACATTAATTTTTAGCAAATTTATCTTATATAAAAGCAATTAATAAAATTTTAAGAACTAATTTTTCAATATATTTCTGTGTATCTTTCTAACTCTACATTTAGTTATTGGCAACTATATACAACTATATTCTAGTATCTTAATACCCAATATTATAATTTCCTGTTACTAGTAGAAATATACCTACAATAGAAGGAACTTGTATAAAGATATACTATTAAAAAAAGTATTTGGAAATTTAAATATGTATCACTTGTTTATTAATAAAGCATAACTATATTTAGTATTAATTTAATTATTTAATTGAACTGTTAAAATTTTTATATTAAAAACATTATTTTATTTATATAATTCGTAAATAACATAGGTAATATACAAATTATTATGATAAATATGCTTAGAAAATTCAGTATTAAATCAGATGCTATAATACGAAAAGTAATGTTTACTGTGATCTACCTAAACAAATATACTTAACATTGAAAATGTACAAGTTTACGATTTAATCTTAATCGATTGACCATTTATTTTTTATATAAATTCCCGCTATTAAAGATGTAGAATTAAAAAACTTTGATTTTTATTTAGAAACTTCCAAAAATTGAAAATCGATGCAACTATAGTTAATAATATGAAATATTTTGATTTACTTCACTCTTTTTTAATAGTTTCAAGTACCATTTGTACTATACCCAGTATTTTTCCGCATTTTTGTAAATCAATATCTTTAATAAGCCGAGTTTAAAAGCAAAAATAAAAAGACAGATTTAAGTTTCGAATTCATTTACCTATCATTTTTCTAAACTTTGTTTTATTCAATAATCTGTATATCTAAAAGAGATAAACTAGTAAAATGAAACAAGTACAATACAGCTACAATATATAAACATTAGTCAACTAATAGAAGCTTACGAACCATTTTTAAATTGATTTTAAAATATTGCTCGAATAAAAAATTTCAATATGAAGATATCCGCATTATTAGTAATTTTAGTAACAGCTATGCACCAACTTGATGGAGCTTACGCTAGACCTCCAGGCTCTGAAGTAGCGCAAAACCCAGCACCTCCCGGAGATGCCAAGATCGAAACAAACCCAGTAACTGTGGCTGATCCTAAATCTGAAGTAAAACGGGATGCTGCAGCTGACTCAAAACCCGAGTCAAAGCCAGCTAACGTGGATCCCAAAGCGGAAGCGAAACCAGTAGCTGCTGCTGATTCTAAACCTGAAACAAAACCAATCCCTCAAGAAAACACAAATCCTGTAGTTAGTCCTTCCGATCACAAACTACCAGAATCCAACGCACCAACCAAAGCTGAAGGTAAAAATTACATTTAGTTTCTAAGCCATATAAATTTAACCCAATTTAGATGCGCCTAAACCACCATCAAAACCAGATTCAGAAGCAAAAGCTGAATCAAAGGATGAAAAGCAAACTAAACAGCCCGAAAAAGACCAATCCAAAGATAACGGTGACGAAAAAGAACCCAACGCAGAAAATTTTATCCAACTAATTAAGAAGAAAACAGAAGGAAGAAAGAAATGGTTCCAGGAAGCTACACAGGAGGTCGATAAAATTAGTGACGAAAAGGTTAAGAAAGAGAAGAAAGAAGCATTGCAGAATTTAAACTCTAAAAAGAAGAGCGAACTGGCTACTAAAGTTAACGGTTGGTTAGACAAACATCAGTATATGCTACCTAAAATTTTAAAGATCTTTTTGCTCGTTTAAAATTAAAGGCAGAGGGTTGACATTATTGGCTTGAGTATTTTAAAGGTGTTTAATAAATATTAAATGTTCCATTTTAAAAAAATTGTTTGTTGGCTGTTAGAATGCTATTTTCTACTTAGATTGTGCGTAGCAGTGTATAATTTTACTTTAATCGTAAACTATTTTATGAAAATAGTTGATTTTATTTATAAATTTTGATTATAAGGTAAGTGAAGTATACTATACTATAATATACTATAAAATTAACTTTTTAAACTTTAATTTTAATTTAATATAATCCTAAACAAATAAAATTTTAATATTATTTACTAATATATTTTAGTTTATTGATTAAAATATGTATATTAATATAATTGGATAAATAATAGTTTTTATATACTTTATAATATATATAGCTTAATATTAAAAAATTAAAAATTAGCCATTTAAGGTTATACAAGATTTAAATTACTGAAAATATAAGCCTAAAAATAAACTTGAAATTTGCATATTAACTATTAAAAATATAATCAGCTACTTTAAAAATAGTTTAGTTCAATTTTTAAAATTAAAAAACTAAGAATACATTTAATAGAAAATTAAATAAATTAAAATATAAAATAATAATATTAAACTTAATTTTATTTATAAAGTACTTAACTTTAATAAATTTAGCAAAAGTTACTAAATTTGTAAATTTTAAAGAAAATAGATGCTATTTAAAAGTAGTAGTTATTTATTCAAAGTTTATAAAATAATTTATATCTTAATATCTAAATAGATTTTTACTAAAAATATTTTTTTTTATTTATTATAAAAAGAAAAATAGTATATAAAATTTTTAAATACTATATTAATATAATATTTTAATAATAAAGATAAAAATATACTATAAAATAATATAGTTTTATATTTAGTTAATATTTTAATTAATATTTATTTAATAAAAAAATCTTATTATAAAAATTAAAAGTTTTAATACTAAGTTATATATTTAATTAATTGATATAACTTTTATTAAAATAGATTAAAACTATTATAATAAATTATAAACTAATTTTTTTAAATCCTTTTATTAATTAATTATAGCAACTAATTGTATTTTTTTAGTTGTAATTTACTATTTTTATTTTTAATGTAATATAATATTAAAACTATTAGTATTAATTTACTTAAACTAAATAAATAATTAGCTACTTTTTAAAATAGCTAATACTAATTTTAAAAATTGAATAAAAAAAATTAAGTTAAAAATAATTATAATTAATTATATTTACTTGCTTTTCATATAATAAAAAGTATATAATATTTAATATATTTTACTAAGTAATTTAAATTTTTAAATTTTAAAGATTAAATATTATTTTTTAAAATACTTTTACTATTATAAATACTTACAAACATTAGTAAGCACTTTTTAACATAGCTTTTTTAATAATTTTTACTAAAAGATAATTTTTTTATAATTTTTATTTATTACAATAAATAATAAACTAGTACTAAATACTTTTAAAATTTTAAAAATTTTTGCTACTTATTTATAAATTTATTAAAATCTTAATTTTATTTAATTATCAAGTACTTTAACCAAACTTTTTTTATTATATTTTTTTAAAATGTTGATTTTTATTATAATTAAAATTTTATAAATAAAAAATTAATATACCAATCTGATATTTGATACTTATCTATAAATTTTAATTGCAAACTTATATAAATATTAAAAATAATAATTAATAAACTTAAAAAATTAAAATTTACTAGATAAAAAAAACAAAGTTAAAATAGTATATAAAATTTTAACTTAAAAATAAAAGCTTTTTATTATTAATATAATTAAAATAGGTATAGATATAAATACTATAGCAAAAATTTTAAAAATAAGCCTAACATTTATTAAAACCTATATTTATAATATTAGAAAAGTATTTGATATAAGATTAAAAAAATAAGTATTATAATTTAAACTAGAAATTATTAATAAATTAATAAAGCTTTAAAATAATGGTATATTAAATACTAAAGCTAATAAATAAGCTTAGCTAAAAAATTAAATTTAAAAGCAAATATCTAATTAAGCAATATTTAAATTATTAACTTATTTAAAGCTTAAAAGTTATAAAAATAGTTAAAAATAAGTAATTATATCTGAAGTAATTAGTTAATATTTATAATACTTTAAAAATGTACTATTAAAAACTTCAAACTAGCTATTAAAAATTATTTGAACTAATAAATATTATTTTACTAAATTTAAAGTTTATGATAATAAAATAATATATTAGTTTAGACAAGTATTAGCTTATAATCCTTATATTTATAATAATTATAACTATTTTAGAAATTTTAAAGTTAATATATATAGTAT
>JAWQFY010001194.1:0-12793 GCA_037055185.1 Capillidium rhysosporum
ATAATATTTAGATAGCTTATAAATAAGAATTTTAAATATATATATTTAAATATATCAAGTTATTAAAGTATTTTTAATGATTTATATATAAAAATAATAAAAAATTTAACTAAAATTATTTTAAAATTATAAATTTATATTATAATTTAATTAATTTTTTAAAAATAAATATTTAAAAATTAATATAGATTCAAAATCTTTAAAACTTATATATTTATAATTTATATAACTAAATTATTAATATAAATCATATAATTATATTATAGTTATATTATTTAACTTATTAAAATTTTAGTTACACAATTTTAAAATAAGTTATAAGTTAAAAATTTAGCTTTTAACTTTATATAAAATTCTTAAAATTTAGTTATTTTATATAAATATATAACTTAAAGTATCAATTTTAATAATTTATATTGACTAAAGCTATCTTTTTATTTATTCAAAGTGTTTGGAATTGGCCTAATTATTAGATTTAATTAAGTAGTTGTTTTTATTCTCTAGTAAGTAGCTAAATATATTGCTTTATACCTTATTAACTTTTTTATAGATTTTACTACAAATTAGTCCTATTTTTCTATATTTTAACTCTAATTATTTAAACTTTCTTTTATATATATAGTAAATTTTTACAACTTTTTACTTTTTTAATATTGTTTTTAATAAATTTTTATTAGCTAATTCTCTTAATAGGTCTTTTTAAAGTTCTATTAAGTTTTTACTACTCTAATGTTTCTTTCTCTAGATTTTTCTAAATCTTCTCTTTATTAATTTTTAATAAAGTTTTCTTCTCAATTCAAAAATCAAAAATAATATAAATAAATAAAATAATAATAAAAAACTGAGTAAATTACCAAAAAAAAATCTCTTTTTCACTTTTATTTTAAATAATTTCATTTTTATATATCTTTTATCTTAATAATTTCCTTTATTTTTAATTATACTCTTCTTTATAATTCTTTTTTGATTATTTTTACCTTTGATTTTTATCTATCTTCAAAATAATTTTAAAAAACATTATTTTTATTAGAAAAACTACCTCTTCTTTTTACTGTTACATCAGGCTAACTAATTATATATTAATGGTATAAATTTTTTTATTTTATCTACCAAGTTTTTTATATTTACTCTTTACTTTATTTAATAGTTTATTTCTTTTTATTTAGTATATTCATGTTAACTATACAGTTAATAATTTATATTATATATATATTTTATTTAAAAATAAACTAAAAAATATTAGTATTATTTATACTAATATAAAATTCTTTATAGTTAGTTTATTTTTTACTATATTATAATTAATTTAGATTTAATTAGCTTAATATTAATATAATACTTATATTATTATAATAAAACTATAATAATAATTTTTTTAAATTTTTTTTTGTTTTTATTTTATAAAATGTAATAGAAAAAGCATTTTACATTTATGTAAATATAAAACTGCTACTATAGTATAGCTATATAAGTTTAAATAATATTATTTAAATAGTTAGTATATTTAAAAATATATTTTTAATATTAAAATTATATTTTAATATTATACTAATTTTTTTAACTTAATTTATATTATATTATAATATTATATTAAAGCTTTAATATTTTACTAAGTTTAAAACTACTTAATTTTATTTATACTTAAAAATTTATAAAAAAATAAAAGTATAATCTTTTTATTTTGCTAAGCTAAGCTAGAAAAAATTATATACTTTTTTATAATATATAATATTATAAAAAAATAGCTTTAAGTATTTAAAAGTATATTTAAATTAGATTTATTTAAAAAACTAAATAAGTTAAGCTAATTTTTTAGCTTTTTTAAAATTTAAGATATTATATTGAAGCTATACTTTAATATATTATAATTTTATAATTTATTTAAACTAATTATAAATTTATATCATATATATATAAGTTAAAAAATATTTGTATATATATATACTTTTTATATTTGTTTATAATAAAAGTTAAATATCTAATATTTAAAGTATAGTTTTAAATAGTTTTAGCTATATCTCTAACTATATATTTATTTTTAAAATATATTTAATATTTATAATTATAAGTATAATAATTTTTATATTTATTAGCTTACTTTTATACTTTTACATTTATAATTTAGATATAAAATAAGCTATTTATTTCTATTTTTTTATAATTATATAAAAAAATATTATATTAATATTTTGGTATATATTTATAATTTTATTATAGTGATATACTTTAAAAAATTATTATAAACTTTAAAATATTTAAATTACTTTACTTTATAAAAAAATATTCTTTTTATTTAATTTTTTAAGTAAAAATTTTTTTATTAAATTTAAAATAATAATAATTTTGCTTTTATTATTTATAAGCTTTTACTAGCTTAATAATAAATTTTATTTTAAATATATATTAAGTAAAAAATTATACTTTTATATTATTTATAAAATTGTAAAATTAAAATACTAAACTATTATAAAAATTAAGCTATTATATATTAATTAGCTTAAATTTTAACTTTATTTAAAAACACTAATAATTTTAATAAATATTTTTTTATTTTTTATTTTTTATTTTTTTGTTTAAAATTTTTAGTAATAAATATTTTAATATATATTATTTAAATAGTTATAGTTTTTATTTTATATATTATAAATAATTTATACTAATAATAAAGCTTTTATATAATAATAAATTAATAAAGTTCTATAAGAAATATATAAATATATAATAATATATATATTTACTAAATTTATTATTATATATAATATCTTTATTAAACTCTATAACTTAAAATTTTAATGATTTTTATTTTTTATATTTATTATAAAAAATTATATACATATATATTTATAGCTTTTGAAAAATACTTTAATTTAAAAATATTATATATATAACTAAAATATAACTAGAAAATCTATATATATAATTCTAATTAATGAAAATTTTAAAAAAACTAGTGCTATAAATTAAATTACTTCTAAACAAATTATTATCTTAATAATTTAATATATTTTAGATAATATTTAAACATTATAATTTGAAAATACCAAGATTAAAATGCTTTTAAATGCTTTATATATTATAAACCTTTTGGAAAAATATTATCTTTCTTATTTTCATAATAAAATTTTCATATTTTATATATATACAATTTATATTTAAAGTTATATATTTTTTCTAAGACTAAAATCAGTATATAGTTGATAATAAATTTATTTTTTACTATTCAATTTTATCTTATTAAATAGCTATTTAGCAAAGGAACACTTATAAGTTTTGATAAATAGTATAAAGTTTTTTGAAATAATGATATATATTTTTTTTATTAAAATAATTTATACCAGTATTTTAGAATTTAAAACTTTTAAACAAATATATCTCCTACAATAATTTAAAGATGTAATTATACGATACAGATTGTAAAGAAATTAAAATAGTTTTATTTTATTAAAATTTTCTCCTTAGTAATCTATATTTTTTTAAAATTAAAATCAAATTATTAATATAGATCAGGTTAGTACCATTGACGTAAGTAGTTTCAAAATAAACATAACAAAATTTGAGAGTATATAATATCTATCTATCAGTTCTATTACAATTTACAGCAAATATAAATCAATAATCGGATCTGGAATTTTATATATACTCTAATGGTATCACGTGGGTATAGTTAGTCAGCTATGCACACACCTAAAAATTTTAAATAGCCGTTTTTCGTATACACTACCTTATTATTTATATTTAGTTTCTGTCATATTTCTACACAAATTCTTATCAAGTATTCTGTCAACAGAAACCAAATTCTCTGTTGAAACTAATGAAAGTTAACTATTGAAATCTATAGTCTATTTGAAATTACTACTGCCACTCATATACCCTATAAAGCTCTCTCCCTTTTGTTGCATATATCTGTGCTGGTGCTTGGACATTAGGTCCTTTATATACTACAGCTCGGATATTTCTCAAAGATGAATAATCCTTAAAATGTCATATGTCCGTGGTAGGCTTTGATAGAACGAATAAATAATTTGACTAACCTATATTTTCTGAATTTAAATTTCGTAAAAGTTCATAACTAAAAATTACATAAAAATCAAAACTTAAGCTCTAATTAATTAATTTCAAACGAATATTGTGAACGTTTACAGGATGTTGATAAAGTTTTGGTTAGGTGATGACTGTAGAAGGTTAATTGTAAACGATGTAACCCAACTTACTTTCAGTTTCCTTATGGATAAAGTAACTACTTTAAACAATTAAGGCTTTAAGTTTACCTTGTTTTTTTTTAAAATAGATCAACAATTTATTTAACTTGGTAGAGCCGGTATTAATAAAATTTAAAGATAAGGAAGGCGATTTAATCACTTTAGTTGACCAAAGAGATTTAGATGATGCTCGTAATATTTTTAATTTTTAATCCATTTTTAATATACTTATGTCTTTATAGTGAGTAGTGAACTTGGCTCCAACTCACAAGCAGCTTTAAAGTTATACCTATGCCCTAGGTTAACTTACCACGACTACATACCTTACCCAAGTTTAGGTACACTCTATTTATTTTTTTGTTGTCATTAATTGTACTATTTATAGAGTTAAGACCTACTAGAGTTACTAAATCTAGATTTGGTAGTAGCTATAACGAACAGGAAATGCTGGAAATTCTAAGGGATATTTCTTTATACATCTGTTCTAGAGGTTTAATTTTTTTGTTCTATGAAAGTATTGATTATCTTTTGTAATAGATTTAACTCCACCTGGTGTAAGAAGCTGGGTTTCTGGAGAGAAGAATTTAATAAGTAAGCCTTTTTATAAAATGTTTTTTATTTAATCTTTTTGTTAGCTCCTGATATTGCACTCGGTTTCAAGCCTGATTATGCACAATTCTTCAACCGAAGATTAGCTCGATTTACTAGATCGTCAAGACAACTTGGCCCTAACCCTGGTTCTCCTACAGACCCAGTTAGTCGTAATTAACTTTAAATTATTTTCACTTATTAAATCCTTAATATTTTTAGTTTTAGGCGACTTGAACCACAAAGTTACTTCATGGAATGTAGATCAAGTTTCTTTATGGTTGAACAAGATGGCTTTCGAAGATGTGGTACCTCAGTTTAAAGGTATTTTCATAGTTTCTTATACTTATTTAATTATGCTTTCAATTAGCTAACGATATCACTGGTGATGTACTTTTAAATTTGGACCACGATGGACTTAAGGAACTGGGTATTAAGTCGCTAGGAAGACGTCATAAGCTTTTGGATAAGATCAACGCTATTCACCGAGTCCTACAATCCGGTATCGATCTCCAATCTGATAGCTAACTTCGCGGTAATGGAGACAGTTTACTCAATGAATCTAAATAATACTTTTTTAAATTTAGCAACTGGGCTGAAATTCGAAATAATTTTTTAAAAATATATATGAATAATTAATTACTACCTATATCATGATCTTTAGTTTTGACTATATTTGTGCTTTTGTTAGCTACTTTGTGGCTTTATTTTAGTTTTGAAATAGGTTTTATTGTAATTTCCTTCTTTAAATTTAGTTTTGTATTTTAAATTAGTGATGTATCATTTTGATGAACATTACATTTATTTTAAAAATTTTGAGCATCAAACGTTATTATTTTTGATTACTATAATCTAAAATAGAATTACTGAATTTTTTTGGTGCTAGCTTAGATTTGTAAGGTTTTGAAAGCTGCTATTCCAGAATCAATTTCTATTACATCATCATTATGCTATTTTATCTCATTTTTCTATCTGTTCCACTTTTGTAAATCATTAAATATTTTACTGCGCTTAATTAATTTTCAAAATAAAGGCTATAAATATAGAAGTTAAATTATAAATAATAATAACAGCTACCTAGCTAAACCTAAGCTTAATTGATATACTACTAGGATTAGTATTAATACTATTGTTTGTAGGTATGATTTGATTATATATTAATCCTTTTGATATTAGCTTAATATAGTAATCTGATTATTATGTATATATTTTTAACCATTGTATAACTTGATATATATACTGTTATTTTTCTAATATTAGATTTTTCTTAGCAATATTTCTCTATATAATAGCTTTTACTCTTTATAATATTTATATTACAGCTTTATTCTTTAATTTAAAAGATATTTAGAGCTTATTATATAATAGTAATTGGTAAGAATTATTTATATTTGTTATTTTTTTATAAAAATACCTTTTTTAAAGTTTTAGAGGCTAAACAATATAAATTTTGCAAATTTAATCAAAACAATCCTAATTTAACATTTCAAATAAAGAAAGTAAAACTGTTTAAGTTTATTAATTTAAGTTTAAAGTATTTTTATAAGATTTTAAAATTTTATATAATAAAGTTTAAAGCTTTAATATAAATTTATTTATTTTAACTAAGTTATTTTTATTAAATTTTTAGCTAACTTTATTTAAAATATTAAATATTAACTTAAAATAATTAATTATTAAATTAAAATATTAGTATAAAAGTTTTAAAATTTATTAAATAAATAAATTGGCTTATTAAAAAATTTAAAAAACAATAATAATTAATAAAAACTGCTAAAAATATTAATGTTAGTATTATTAATAATTTAAAATTTAAATTTAAAATTAAAACTAAATAATTGTAATAATATTTTATTAAAAATTAATATAAAATAATTAAAAATAAAGTATATAATAAAAATAGTATATAAATAAAAAAGTTAATAAATATATAATTATAAACTAATAGCTAATATTTTTAAATACTAAAATAACTAAAAAATTAGAAAACTTAGATATAAATTTGTAAATTATTTAATAAATTATTTTAATTATAATGTTTTATATTTAACTAAAATAAAATTATAGTATTAATATACTTAAAAGTATAATTTAATATTTATAAGCATTTTATAGTATTTAGTTTTTAAAATAATACTAGTAATAAGCTTTATATTATAAAAATAGTATTAAATATAAATATTTATATAAATCTATTAAAAAAAATTAAAATATAAAAGCAATATTAATAATCAGAATTACTTATTTTTATTTTATACTATACTTTAAATTTTAGCTAAAAAAATATTTTATTAATTATATTAAAGTATTTAATAAAAATATTATAAATATAATTATATATTATTAAGTAAAAAAATGTTATATTAATATATATATATAAAAGTAGTATTATTATATTAAATAAAGCTATTTTATATTATAACTATTAAAATTTTAATAACTTTTAATAAAGTTTTAAAAATACTAATATTATATTTAATTTTTTTTTACTAAATTTTATTTTTTTACTTAGTAGAAAAAATATATTTAGTATAATTTTAATAATTTTTTTTACTAATTTTTAAATAATTTAGAAAATATTCAAGTTATATATAGTTTTTTATTAAATGAAAAATTAATTAAAAAGCTTAATGTTAGTATTTTATATACTTAATATATAAAACTTTAATATAATTTTTAGTTATTATAATAGTAAAAAAAATATTTTTTTACAAGATATAAAACTAAAGGTTTATTCTATATATATTAAAATAGCTTAATAGTTTTTTAAGCAATTTTTTTTTAAAACTTAAAATAAAAAAACTTAAATAAATTTATATAATTTTTATTTTTATAGTTTATCTAAAAAAAATTTATACTTATTAAATTTATATTTATTTTTATAAATTTAAATATTATAATTTAAATAATTAGTATACTTATTTAGTATTTAAAAAAAATAGTATTAAGCTTTATTTTAATATTATACTAACTATTTTTTTAAAACTATTTTAGCAATTTATTATAGTATTAAAATATAGCTTTAGTATTTTATAAAATCTAAATACTATTTAATTTTATTTATACTTAAAAACTTATAAAAAAATAAATGTATAACTATATACTTTGCTAAGCTATATTTAATTTTTTTTTTAAATATAGTATATAAAAAAAGCTTTTAAATATTTAGCTAAAATAAAACTTTAGTTATCTTTAACTATATTTTTAATTTTTAATTATTTTTTAATGTATATTTAAAATTTATAGCTATAAGTTATAAAAATATACTTTTATAGTTTTTAGCTTACTTTTATACTACTATATTTATTTTATAAGTATAGTATAAGCTATAAACTCTATTTCTTTTATAATTACATGATAAAAATTTTTGTTTTTTTGATATTTTAATATTTTATTAAAATTTAGTTATATATTTATAATAATAATATTATAATATACTTTTAAAAATAATATTTATTCTTTAAAAATTTTAATTTACTTTACTTTTTATATAATATACTAAATATTATATATTTTTTAATATTTTATTTTAAATAAATTTATTAAACTTTAATAAAAAAATTTTTTTTAATGTTAATATTACTTTTTAGTATATAAATCAACTTATAAATTTTTTAAAGTCTTTTATTAAATTTTAATTTAGTAATAATAGTATATTTTATTGCAATTTTTTAATAATTTAAATATATATATTTTTTTATAATATATTTATATTAAATATTTTATATCTTTTAATATTCATTATATACTGTTAAGTTTTTAAATTCAATTATTATGTTTTAGTTTACAATAGATCTTTTTTTCTACATAACAATAATTCTATTACTATAATGTTACTTTAAAAAGGGTTAATATAAAAACTTATATTTTTTTCTACTTATAAAATATATGCTATATATAAACTTATTAAATACTTAAATAGTTGTCCTTAATTTTTATATGCAAGGTTTATTAAGTGTGTACCTGATATTATATCAGATTTATATACTGTAAGAATATTTAACTTATCTGTAAATTAAAGATAGTAATTGTATTGGTAATTATTTTAATTAATTCTTTGTTTAAAGTTTTATTTATAACAGTACCTACTGCTACAGAAATATAACTACATAGGGAATAATAGTCTAATATATGATAGTAAATATTTACTATGTTAAACTACGCTCCCAGTTGTTAGATCGGATATATTTCCAACTTAATAGGCCACTCATCATAACAGGAGCTGTAGTAGTAAAGTATTTTTTTAAATCCAATTTACAAAATCTAAAAAATTTGAGTTCAACAAATTTAAAACCATCATTTTAGAAAAGTAATTGATTTGATTGGAATTGAGAAACCAAATCATTATAGCTTCTTATGCCTTTTTATGAAACTCTCCTTTTCCAAGTTTGAAAATTCTTTGTATTTCGAACAATAAGCTAAATAAAGATGGTAATTATTAATTAATTTTATATGTAAATTTTAATCTTAAATTAAATTGCATCCATTTAATTTATATGTTTTAATTAAATAGGTTTTCAATTAGGCTACTGAAGTTAACTCAAAGAAAGCTAACCCAATGCGTGAGGTCCGCATTGAGAAACTTGTTCTTAATATCTGTGTTGGTGAATCAGGAGATAGACTTACCAGAGCCGCTAAAGTCCTCGAACAGTTAACTGGTCAAACTCCAGTTTACTCAAAAGCTAGATTGACCATTAGATCTTTCTCTGTACGTAGAAACGAAAAAATTGCTGTACATGTAACTGTTCGTGGTGCCAAAGCTGAGGAAATCTTAGAGCGTGGTTTAAAAGTAAAGGAATACGAATTACTTGAACGCAATTTCTCAACCAACGGTAACTTCGGCTTCGGTATCCAAGAACATATTGATCTTGGTATCAAATACGACCCTTCCATTGGTATTTACGGAATGGACTACTATGTTGTCCTTGGCCGTCCCGGATACCGTGTTTCTCGCAGAAAGCGCTGCCGTACCCGTGTTGGTCCTCAGCACAAACTCAAGAAAGATGATGCTATTAACTGGTTCAAATCTAAGGTATTTGCTTTTTTAATATTTTAATAATTATATTTTTAGTATGATGGTATTGTTTCGAAAAAAGCCTACTAAATTGATGTAAATCGCTATCTATTAAATTAAGAAGCCAACATTAATTTTAGGTAAATTAAAATTAATTTAAACATTTTTAACAGTTTTTCTATCGTTTTTTTAGCATCAGCATTTAATATTTAAAAATCACTTTTAAACACAAAATCTTTATGTATATATATATATATTGCATTTGTAGTTTCTAATATTTTTTTAGCTTATTAAAAGTTGTTCATATTTATGAAATATGCAAGTATACATAGTTTCAAATTTAGCTTACCTGATATTTATTTTTTCAATATAATCTAGAATATTTGTAAGCATAGGTTCAACAATTGAAATATATGCTTATTTTTGATTGAATTAAATAAAATTTATGTAAAGCTATAAATTACTACTAATTGAATAGCTTAAATTCTAAATATTGCTTAAAAGGATTAATTGAAATAAAATTTATTATTGTTTTATATAATTTGGAAACCATTTATGAAATTTGTGTTTTAATAATGAACTTTAAGAGTAGAAATAACCATTATAAGCTTCTGTAAACTTCTAAATATAAAGTTTATAACTATATGTTAAATTTGGAAATTGTAATTTTTATATGTTTTTATTTGAATATATATACAAGCCTATTATTTAAAATTTTTGTGTAAATTTAAAATTAGCTTATCTAAAAGAAAATATTACTATTTTTAGTAAAAAATAGTAAAGAATATATATAATAAAGAACTGAAAATTTTAATTTACAGCTGATAAAAATTTTTTTTAAATACTATTTTTTATTATTTTATTAAATAGTAATTAAAAATTAGACTAAATTAATTTTTTAAAAGATTTTATTATTATTAAATATAAAAATATTATAATTGTAATATAAGTAAATTATAGTTATAACTTTACTACTTAATTTTAAAAGTTTAAATATATAAATATATTAAAATACTTTGAAAATAAATACTATATTTATATACTTAATTTTATTTATAAGCTTATTGTAATATATTTTAAAGTTTTACTATTTTTATCAAAGTAATATATTACTTATAATATAAAGTTTAACTTATAATTATTATTATATAATTATTATAATTAGTAAAATTTTATTTAATAAGTTAATATAAATTAAACCATTTAAAAAATAAAAATTATTATATTATATAAAACTTTAAATAATAAAATATTTAATAATACTATAATATTTAGTTTTTAGTATAATACTAGTAGCAATATTTATATTATATAGTACAAAACACTATAATACAGAAATAGTAGCAAATATAAGTATTTATATAAAAAAGTTTGTAAATAGTAATAAAGTAAGATTAACTTTATTATTAATTATAGTAGCAACAAATATAAATAATTAGTAAGCAATATAAATAAGTAATATTATTAGAAATTTGATAATAAAATTGATATATATTTGTAAATAGTCCAGGTTATAGATAGTGATAGCTATAAGAACTTCAAACTATTTAATAGTAAAGAGGTAACTAAATCTAATATATAGAATTTATAAAAAGAAATAAGGACATCTATAATTTTAAATAGCCTCTATATTTCTAACAAAATAAAAAATAAAAAATGAAAAATAAATAAGAATATCTTATTATAATATAGTAATGTTGATTTTATAAGCAATTTAGTATATTTAAAGTAATTTTATAAAAATTCAAATTATTGGCTATTATAGTTTATTATATATTAATAAGGTAAAATTTTTTGCTGATTAGTGCTAGTAGCTATACTAAACTTATTTTTAGATGCTAAACTTATAAAGTTCTTGAGTAAAAATAATAGAACAATAAATGGTTTTTTATTTAAAATTTTAATTAAATTGTTAAAATTTATTATATAAAGTTATTAAAATAAATAAATAAAATTTCATTATTTAAAATAGAAGAAAAAAAGCTAAAAATTAAGTAAGCTTAGTAAAAAAAGGTTAAAAAAAATGAAAATAAAAATTAAGTTAATAACTTATAAAGTTAGTAAGTGATAAAACATTACAAATATATTATTAATTTTTTTATTAAATATTAATATATTTTTAAAATTTTATTTATATAAAGTAAAAATAAAATAAAATAAAAGTAAAAAAGTAAACTATTTTTTATTATATAAATATATAATATAATAAATTAAAATATATTAAACTATAATATTTAAAATTATATATAATATAAAAATAAAAATAAATTTTTATAATATTAATAAAAACTTATAGTAAATTTATATTTTAATTAATAAAATTAAATTATATCTAAGTAAATAAAATTAAAAAAAATATTCTTATTTTATAAAAGGTATCTATTTTAAATAAATAATACAATAATAATTTTAATTATTATTAGTTTAAAAAAGATTTTAATATAAAAATAAAGTATAAATATTTTACCTATAATAATATATAAAGTAATAAAATTAAAATAAAATACTATTATCTTTTAAAAACTAAATTCTTATATTTAGTAAAAAAAGTAAAAATAAAGTAATAAGCTAAAAATAAATTTAGAAAAAATATTTAAATAAGTAGTTTTAAAAGCTATAAATAGTTTATAATATTAATTTAATTTAAATATTATTTAATAGTATATTTATTAAATATATATTAGACTTATAATATAAGTTAGTAAAAATAAATTTTTATATAATTTAATAAGTATTATATTTATAAAAAATAATAAAAAAACAAATATAAGTTCTAACTAGCTTTATTAAAAAGTATACTTATAATATTAATATATATGTTATATTATATAATATTATAGTAATTATTATTTTGATATTATTATGATTAATAAAATTTAATAGTAAAATATTTATAATTAATATTAATATATTTATTAAAAATAATTATATATTTTTAAATTTTTAGTTCTATTTATACTTTTAATATATTTAATATATATATATTATTAGC